>PVKN010006688.1:0-28003 GCA_004027915.1 Capromys pilorides
AAAAAAAAAAAAAAAAAAAAAGGGGCCGGCGAGATGGTTCAGTGGTCTAAAGCGCCTGCTTAGGAGGGCTCAGGCAACTGTGGGGACTGCAGTTCGATCCCCGGCACCACATGCTGCGCCAGCGCCACCACCAGGACAGGCTGAGCCAGCCACAAAATGAATAAATAAAGAAACAAATAAACACAACAAGCAAACAAATAAATAAATAAAATTTAAAAAAAAAAAAAAAAACAGAAATAGAAGGCAGAGAATGGGTAGATTTGGGTACCTTAGTCTTTTTTATTTAGAGTGCCGAGGACACGATTCGGGTCATAATGGGAAATTACTGCTATTATCCGAGGACTGTTTTCTATCTACTACATATGTTATTTTTAACATTTTATTATGGGAAACATCAAATGCATGTAAAAATAGATAGAACTGTAAATGACCCTCGATCAGTGTGTTTATTAGTTATGCAGCTTCACCAGCCATTAGCTTGTTGCCAAGCCCTTCCCTGTACTGGGCTAGTTGAAGCCAATCCTACACATTATATTTCATTTATAAAGAATACAGCATATATCTTTAGAAGTAAACAAAAGTTACGTAACCACAGCAATGGCACTACACCTAGGAAATTCACAGCAGAACCTGCTGTCATCATGTTTTTCTGTTTGTCTAAAAATGTTTGGGGAGCTGGTTCCTACATAGCTTCTTTTCTCACCTGCAGCTGTTTCGTTGGGTCACCAGGTCTGATCCAACTTATAGCCTCAGACATCAGCCACTAGTTAGCATTTTCCTAAATCAGAAAACTGTAGAAAGACAGTGCTGGGGTTCTACCTCTGTGCTTAACATGTGAGGCCTTGTGTTCAATCCCCAGCACTGCCACCCTCCCCCCAAAAAAAATTACATTCAAGGATGGTGGCAGATAATTAGCACTGTAATTAGCACTCTGGGAGGCTGAGACAGGAGGATCACAAGTTTGAACTCAGCTTTGGCAACTTAGTAAGTTAGCAAAACCCCTGTGCCAAAGTGAAAAATAAATGGGCTAAAGATATACTTAGTAAGAAGGCTCTGGGCTCAGTACCTAGTACCACTCACACATATATAAAACTAGAGTGAAAAACAGGACCTACGTGAGATCAGAGCCAGCCTGGCGCATTTTCCACCCTGTCCCTATGAATGATGATGCCATATGTCAAAAGATCTGACCACTACCCGTCACTCCCCCAGAGTTGTTCAGAAACACACGTGGGTATCCACGCGCCTTTTGTTTACCGTTAAGATTTCTGGTGGAACAGGTGATGCGTGGCTTTTTCAGCTTTGATGAAGTCTATTATGGGCAGTACATCTCCTTTTACATGAACCGGATCTTCTTTCTGGATGACAGCGGGCCGCCGTTCGGCCACATGCTGCTGGCTTTGGGAGGTAGGTTTCCTTACAGAAGTAGCCATTGCTTTCCAGCCTCTAAATACATTTACAGTTCTCACATTGGCCGCCTGTCACATCACAAATTAATTTTCTGTTTTAGGTTATTTAGGAGGATTTGATGGTAACTTTTTGTGGAACAAAATTGGAGCAGGTAAATGATAACTTAAATTTTCCTTATTGATGTGCACACAGAACCAAGACTGTTTTTTGGTGTTTTTTTTAAGTTTATTTTTATTTTTTATTTTTTTAAAATCTCATTTATTTATTTATTTATTTGTGTTCTGGTTGGCTCAGCCTGCCCTGGGGGTGGGGCTGGCGCAGCATGTGGTGCTGGGGATTGAACCGCAGTCCCTGTGGCTGCCTAAGCTTGCCTAAGCAGGCGCTTTAGACCACTGAGCCATCTCACCGGCCCCAAGACAGTGGTTTTAACAATGGTTATTTATCATTCAGAGTATAAGGTCTGGTAATTATTTAGATGCAAGAGAAAGACTTTTGAAAAGTCTGGTAAAGGCCTTACTGTTTGGTTGTAATGATATTGGCGCCTGTATTCCATGGCATTTGTTTGTAGTTAGCCTTTGTACCTATACATTTCATATGTTCCCACAGTGTTTTAGAAATAGGGTGAATATAAGGAAGCATTCATCGTAGAGTCCTTAGTCATTTTTCCTCTGTTCCATGAGAGCGGTTTCTTGACTGTGTAAAGCTAGTTTCAAAGCAGCCAGACACACAGTAATACTCACCCGTAGCCCCCACCTGTGGCTTGGGACGCTGAGACAGGAGGATCACTGGAGCCCAGATGATGGCCATCCTGGCACACGTAGCAAGACCCTGTCTTACAGCAGGGACAAAGCCTGGCGAGGAGCCTTGTGGGTCTCATGCTCGGCTGCTAGCGTGGCCCTCTGGCCCTCAGCATGGCTGTCGTTGCCTCTGCAGAGTACACCAGCAATGTGCCCGTGTGGGCCCTGCGCCTGCTGCCGGCGCTCACAGGGGCCCTGTCGGTGCCCATGGGCTACCAGATCGTGTCGGAGCTGCGCTTCTCCCACTGTGCGGCCATGGGGGCCGCCCTGCTCCTGCTCATCGGTAAGCCTGGGGCTGCCTCCGTTGCCCCTGAGGGAAAAACCAGAATGCCTGCCTGGGGGAGCTTCCCAGGGCGTGGCTAGGAAGCTTCGTGGTTCAGTGGCACGAGCACATCCAGGATCTGCAAGGCCCTGCTCCCAAACTGAGTCCCTTGTCCTGGGCTCTGCACTGAGCTGTCCACTTCCATCGTGGCGGTGGGGCTGTACAGAGGGCAAGTAGAAGATGGAGCCCCGGGTGCAGGTGCACCAGGGCCACCCTGAGTGCCCTCCTTCCACATCCTCCCAGGTCCTGGCCAGTTAAGAGAGGTCCCGAGTTAGTGGGTCCCTTTGAACATACACAGATGAAGTTCAGTCACAGGAAAATCAGACCAAGTTGAGTGTTGTAGCTTGTGGCCGTAATGCCTGCATTGTTTCTTTTGACAGGGTTTCACTGTGTAGTCCAGCAGGCCTTGACCTCACTGTGTAACTCAGGCTGGCTATCCCAGTACTCTTTTTTTTTTTTTTCTATTTATATACTGTGGCCTTTTTTTTTTTTTTTTTTCTTTTAATAAGAAATAACACTGTGACATTTTCAAAAACACGTTAGTAGTACATTCCCAACCATTGACACAGTGCATATTGTTGTCCTTATCCCAGTACTCTTGAGGTCGAGGTAGAAGGATGGACATGAGTTCAAGGCCAGCCTGGACAACATGGCAAGACCCTGTCTCAAAAAATTGAAACCCAAACAAAACCCACATTCACAGCAACTCTCTAAAGCTGGTATTACTTGTGCAAATAGGGGAAGGAAGGGCTCAGAAGCCGAAGCAGCGTGTCCACGTTTGCACAGCCGTGTGCAGGCATGAGTCACACCTAAGCTGCCTTGGTGCCCAGGCACAGTGGTGCACTCCCATAATCCCAGAATTTGGGAGGCTAAGATAGGAGGATCATTGTGAGTTCAAGACCAGCCTGGCAGGTGCCAGGGAGATAGCTCCAAGGCACAAGTGCCTGCCTGGTAAGTGCAAGCTCATGAACCAACCCTGGTCCCACCAAAAAATAGACCAGCCTGGCTACAAAGTGAGCTCAAGGCCAGCCTGGACTGCATAGTGAGACCCTGTTTCAAAAAGACCAAAAAAAAAAAAAAAAAAAGATGATGATGATGGTGGTGGTGGTGGTGGTGATGCTGTGGTGGTTCTGTGGTATGTGGGTGCCCCAACCACCTTTTTCTGACTTTCCTGCCACCATGTTCTAGGACACAGTAGCTGCTGGGTTTATCTTATTTAAGTACAGGCAGCTGCCATATCCAACGGTTCTGCTTGTGCAGATCAACCGTAGATCAGAAAGCCTCCCAGATTCAACCTGCATCTGTACCAAATCTCTGTAGATTTCTTGTCATTATCATTGCATAAACCAGAGTGACTGTACTTCGCACCTGCAGTGGCATTAGCCGTAGCCTGGAGACGGCTGCAAGCCTACAGCAGGGCAGCTATGGCGTTTCGCACACAGGAAGTAGAAACGAGATCTGTGGGCCTTGGTGGGCTGGAAGGGGGCTGGACCTGTCCCCTGAGCGGACAGGGTCGGCTGCCTTTTCCTGCGAATGTTTTCATCTTTCTGCACTTCCGATGCCGCCGTAAGCCTGACAGACACCTCCTCTTTGCGACAGACAATGCCCTGATCACACAGGCCAGGCTCATGCTGCTGGAGTCACCGTTAATATTTTTTAACCTCTTGGCTGTGTTGTCCTATCTGAAGTTCTTCAACTCCCAGAAGCACAGGTATGGGCAGTGAGGCGCATCCGCCCGAGTTGCTAAGAGAGCATTCTGGGTGGCTCTGGGTGCTTATTTGAGGACTGGCTCGCTGAGTATCTCCTGGCTCTTTATATTGTGGGGGCTTGGCTTTAGGGCTCTTGACTTCATAAATAGCACCCTCATTTTCAGTAGCTTTAACCAACTAAGGAAAGTGTTGTTGACAGAAAAAGAAAAATTCTTGGCTCTTACAATCTTAGTACTCTGAGGGGCTGAGGCAGGAGGGTTGCAGGGTGCAGCTCAGCGTGGACAACTTAGCAGCTTGGTGAGACCATGTCTCAGAGTGGAAAGGGCTGATCTCTAGTACCACCGAAAACGAAATGGAACTGCCAGGCATGAAACACGGGTGGGGAGGGAATTCTTAACGTGCCTGGTGCTCCTATAGCCAGGCCACCCAGGGAACCCCGAGAAACGTGTCTGCCCTGGCCGTGGGACCTAGTGATGACTGTCCCCCTGTGTCGCAGCCCTTTCTCTCTGCGCTGGTGGTTCTGGCTGATGCTGACAGGGGTGGCCTGCGCCTGCGCCGTGGGGTGAGTCGGGTCACCTGTTACAGGCTCTGCCCAGTATATGCTCCTGCCTGCCCCCGCTGACTGCGCTCTGTCTTTCCAGCATCAAATACATGGGCATTTTCACCTACTTGCTCGTGCTGAGCGTTGCAGCCGTCCACGCTTGGCAGCTTATTGGAGACCAGACTCTGTCAAATGTAGGTGTCAGTGTCAGCGCCCTTCAGTGTGCTCCGTGTGGGCCCACCGGGTGCCTCTCCCCCGGGAGCTGGGGTGCAGAGACCCCTGCCTCCAGGCTTCAGAAGCTGGGCAGGTTGCGCTCCCCACAGCTGACCCATCAGTGTCACCTGCTCTGACAGAGAGAGACGGGCCTGCTGTCCAGGGAGCACAAGGTCACCTGTCCGCCTGTCTCCTGGCAGGTCCGTGTGGTCTGCCACCTGCTCGCCAGAGCGGTGGCCCTGTTGGTCACTCCAGCCATCCTGTATTTACTGTTCTTCTATGTCCACTTGGTGCTGCTCTGCCGCTCTGGGCCCCATGACCAAATCATGTCAAGTGCCTTCCAGGCCAGCTTGGAGGTAAGAAGCGGGGTGTCGGGGCTGCCTTAGGCCGCAGACTTTGTGGGCCATGGACTAACATCCAGAGAGCATTACAGAAAAACATGAAATGAGGAAAGACAGCGGCTGCATAGCATTTCTCAAGGAGCTGTGAATGGCCCGACAGTGGCCTGGCTGGCTGGCTGTCAGTCTGAGCTGCTTGAGGGCATCCTAGCGTCCTGCGGACTTTGGGCCTGTGTTCATTCAGACTAACGTCTGTAGGAAAGATTCCTAACCTAGAAGGCGCCAATACCCAAACTCCTGGAGTGCTGGCAAGACCCGCACTTTTGGGTTTTGGAGCATTTGGGATTTTGGGGTTCTCACGTGAGGGGCAATTGATTGGCTGTTAAGTCGATGCAAAGCTTCTCATTTTTTTTTTTTTAAGTCTAGAATCAGAACACTCCTAGCTCCAGGCATTTAGGGTCAGGGACCCTCAGCCTAGTTGAGCTGGTGGTTGGGGGCAGAGCCTCAACCTGCTGTCCACCCTGGCTCCCCAGGGGTGTCTCTGCATGCCTCCCACCCACTGTCAGTCTCGTCTCTTAGACTTTGTCATCACTTGTCTTTCTCAGGACACTGTGGGGAGTGGCAGGAGGGGAGGGGCTGGCCTGGGCAGCGGCCACTCAGCAGAGCTCTTAATCAAGCGCTATGGTGTGATAGGGCGAGGTTGTAAGAACTGCTGTGGGAGCCAGGCATGGGGGTGCATGTCTGTAACCTCAGGACTCAGGAAACAGAAGGATCAGCTGGACCACATAGTGGCACCCTGTCTCAGCACACCCTGAAAGGACTGCCACTGCCCAGCACCCAGATGGGGGGTGGCTGTCCTGAGCGGGTTAGGACTGTGCTCTTTCCCTGCCCTTTGTCCCAGGGAGGACTGGCCCGCATCACCCAAGGCCAGCCTCTGGAGGTGGCCTTCGGCTCTCAGGTCACCCTGAGGAACGTCTTCGGCAAGCCCCTGCCCTGCTGGCTTCACTCACACCAGAACACCTACCCCATGATGTGAGAAGAGCACCCTGTCTCAGCCGAGCGTGTCTCTGGCTGAGTTCGGGGGACGTGGGAACTAAGCTCTTGGCGTATAGGTGCCATGAGCTGGTGGCATCTGTAGTGCGCCTGTTGGGGATGGGACGTGGTGACCATCTGCGTGTCACTCCTCCATGTCCTCCCATCCCTGTTAGATTCAGAGCCCACCTGGGTTCTTTCCCCCGTTGCTGCACTTGCCCAGCCGCGCTGCCGGGGTGGTCCCCACGCCCCAGCCGCCCCAGCCGCCCCAGCATGGGCCTATTTGACCTCCTCACACAGCTATGAGAACGGCCGGGGCAGCTCCCACCAGCAGCAGGTGACGTGCTACCCCTTCAAGGACGTCAACAACTGGTGGATCGTCAAGGACCCTGGGAAGTGAGTGCGGTCCCGAGTCCTCAGACTCTGCCTGGGCAGTGCCTCCTGCATTATCCCCTCGCCCTCTGGTGGTCTGGGGTCCCCAGGGCTACACCGCCGAAAGCAGGGGTGAGGCTTGGGTCAGCAGTCCTCAGTAGCACCTGACGTCTCCTCTTGGCGCTGTCACAGGCGCGGTCCAGACCCCTCTGCCTGCCTCCCTGCAACAGGACCCTCCAGCTGCACAGGGTGCTCCCCTGCTGGGCCAGGCGCTTGGTCAGTCTCTGCTGCCCTCTCTGACTGGCAGCTGCCACTCCTGTACCTGTTCAGTGTCAGCAGTGCCGAGGGGTCCCCACCGGATGCCACTGTCCCACTCGTTACTTTCTTGGTGCTCAGTCCCCAACATGAGGGCTCCTGCTGCACCCCAGCCTGGGCTGGGCCCACTCTCGGCACCCTCCTGCCTCTGCCCACCAGGCCTCCCTTCTGGGCATCCGAAGTTGGTCCCTCCTCTTCCACCTCTGTCTCCATAGCTTCCAGCTGTCGGTGGCTCAGTCACTCACTTGATTGGAGGGCCTTGCTTTTTGTCCCTTGGTGCCATGAAGAGCAGTGGCTGCTTCAGGCTGTTGAGATGTCCTAGGCCCTGCCTGGACTTCTGCAGGGCGGGTGGGAGCGGAGGCGCCACTGGAGGAGGGCTCTCGCCGCCCGCAGGTGCTGCTTGCTGTGGCATTGGCTCCAAGGGCAGTGACACCACGTGGAATTGTATTTGGCTGTTGGGAAGATACCAGTCCAAGATTAAGTGGCTGGCCACAGTGCAAACCTATAACCCCAGCTGCTTGGGAGACTGAGGCAGGAGGATCTCAAGTTTGAATCCAGCCTGGGCAATGTAGCAATTTAGTGACACCCTCTCTCAAAGTGAAAAGTTGAAAAATCTGAGGGTTGGGGAGATAGCTCCATGGCACAAGTGCCTGCCTGGCAAGTGCAAGGTCATGAGTTTGAACCCTGGTCCTGCCAAAAAAAAAAAAAAAAAAAAAGAGAGAAGTTGAAAAATATGAGATTAAGCTCCGTGACCCAGAGTTCACTTATCCTACACCAGGTCTGGGGGTTCATCCCCAGTACTTTAAAAAAAAAGAAAAGGGAAATGAAATGTGTGGTCGTTAGGTCTTGATGAAGTCACCTCATACAAGGTGCTGGGGGTGAGGGACTGCGGATGGCCCTGTTAGCAGGAGGACGCACCTTGCCCCTCCAGGTGAGCTGGCCTGCTCTGCGCACACCGAGCTCACCGCCCTCCTTGCTGCAGGCACCAACTGGTTGTGAGCAACCCACCCAGGCCCGTGCGACATGGAGACGTGGTCCAGCTGGTCCACGGCATGACCACGCGCTTCCTCAACACGTGAGTGCCCGCAGAGGGTGCAGCAGGGGAGGGTGGCCCTGGCCCCACTTCCCCCGGCAAAGGGGGCTGGGCAGAGCTCGGCCCAGCGTCACGCCTGCCTCGGCCCTCCAGGCACGACGTCGCGGCCCCGCTGAGCCCCCACGCACAGGAGGTTTCCTGCTATGTGGACTACAACATCTCCATGCCTGCGCAGAACCTCTGGAGGCTGGTGAGTCCTGAGTCCTCCGGCATGCGGGGGCGTCCGAGAGGGCTTATTGTGGAGGGGGGTGGTGACGACGTTCTCACGAGGCGCTGGCGCTTCCTGCTCTGTGCACCCTGGGCTCCGGCTCTGTCCTGTGGGCGGGTGTGCAGCTCCGATGTCCACCTTGCTCCCCTGACACCAGGAGCAGTGCATCATGGTGCCCCGCCACGGTTTCCCTGGGTCAGGTATGGCGGATCCCGGGTAGCCAGGCAGGCAGGCAGTCACGTCTCCTCCGAGGGGCCAGGCCGCACTCCCCTCGGGCACCAGCTTTCCTGGGAAACAGCAAGAGTCCCAGCGCCTGGCCTTCTTGCCTCTGTGACCAAGGACCTGAGTGTGAGACCACCTCAGCCTCGCCATCCCTGAGGTGGCACTGGGTCACTGGGGTCACTTCCATGAGGAGAACTGTGTGCAGTTCCTTTCTCTTGGGGACTGGACACAGGGTCTTTCTGCTGAACCACAGTCCCCAGCCCACATTTTTTTTTTCTGAGCCGGGGTCTCACTAAATTACTAAGGTGCTCAGGCTGGGATTGAATTTGTAACCCTCCTGTCTCAATCTCCTAGAGTGCTGGGGTCACAGGTGTCGCCCCACCCAGCCTCTGGTGTGTCCCTTCTTCCCAGTGTGTTTTAGCGTGGGCTGTGCAGCTCCCTGGGCAGGCCAGGGTCTGTGAGGTGCCTGTTTGCTGGGGACAGCGCTTGCCCCTGGGCCCGTGCTTGCCCGTGCACCTGTGCGTGTCCTGTCCTCGTGCTGCCTGACAAGCCTGTCTCCGCAGGACATCGTCAACCGGCAGTCAGACAAGGACACCTGGAAGACCATCTTGTCAGCTGTTCGCTTTGTGCACCTGAATACGTCTGCTGTGCTCAAGGTGCACACGGGTCCTGGGAGGGACATGTGACGGACGCCGAGGGAGGGAGGAGGCAGGGCAGGGCCCTGACCCCACCAAGCCTGACGCGGCCTAGTTGGGCCCGCATCCCAACACACCCTTCATGTCCTCGGTGTGGCAGCTGAGTGGGGCGCACCTCCCCGACTGGGGCTTTCGGCAGCTCGAGGTGGTGGGCGAGAAGCTGTCACCGGGCCACCATGAGAGCATGGCGTGGAATGTGGAGGAGCACCGCTATGGCACGAGTGAGCACGCACCACCTCACAACCTTGCTCCCTGCTGCGGGGGCGCTGAGGTGCCGAGCCGTCTGCTGTGGGAGGGCAGCCGGCTGAGGGCTCACCGAGGGCCTTGGGGTCTGGAGGCTGTGGTACAGCTGTCCGGGCCCTGAGCGTGCTGAGCTCTGCCCTTGGGGCTGTGTGTCCAGCAGGCCGGGAGCAGAGGGACCGGGAGCTGGAGCTGCACACACCCACGCAGGCGGACTTCAGCAGGAACCTCAGCTTCATGGCCAGATTCTCGGAACTGCAGGTGACGCAGCCACCTGAGGAAGCGCCATGCAGCCAGTGCTGCGGTGACAGGCTCAGCCTGTTACCTCCGTGCCGTGCTTGACGCTGCTGACCCCACCCTCTGTGGCTTCGTAGTCAGAAGAGTCAGGGAGGAGAGCTGTGTAGGAGCAGCACGGTGCCCCAGGCGTAGGCGTGCTCAGGCCTGGCAGGCCCTGGGGGGGGGGGCACACGTGGCCGGCGGAGCCCCACCCAGCACTGCAACCAGCAGCTCCGAGGCTCTGGAGCAGGGGCCTGGAGAGCCACCTGCCTGTGGAGCTGGCGGAGGCCCAGGGCTGGCGCCCGCAGCGCTCGTGCACCCCGCCCGCCCCTCAGCCCTGGGCCCCACAGCCCCTGCTAGCTGTGTGCTCTGTTCCAGTGGAGGATGCTGACGCTGAGGAGTGAAGACGCAGAGCACAAGTACAGCTCCACGCCGCTGGAGTGGGCCATGCTGGACACCAGCATCGCCTACTGGCTACACCCCCAGACGAGCGTGAGTGCATGCGTGATAGGGTGACAGCCACAGGCCTGGTGCGCAGGTGGCTCGGGGATGTGTCTTCACGCCAGTTTTGTGGTGGGCTGGGGAAGCCCCTGTCCTCCCCATCTTCCTGCCAGGCGCAGCACGTGCTGACGGGCTGACATGGAGTCCAGCGAGTCAGGCCTGGGCCTCTCCTCAGGTCTGGTATAGACATGGATTTTCTTTGTGCGGTAGCTTTGTCATTAATGAATTCTGAGCCAGGTGTGGTCATACACACTGTATCTCAGCCACTCAGGAAGCTGAGGCAGGATTTGCCTGGACAATTTAGTGAGACTGTCAAAAAATGAGAAGAGGGCTGGAGAGAGAGCTCGGTGTAAGCACCTGCCTGACAAATGCAAGGTCCCAAGTTCAATCCCCAGTACCACACCAAAAAAAAAAAAAGCTGAGAGGTGCACCCTAGTGGCAGAGAAGTGGCCTAGCCTGTGGGAGCCCTGGGTTGCACCCCCGCAACTCCCAAAGAAATCTCATTTACCCCTAGTTTTCCGTTTTCTGGCACAGAGCTGCGATGTCAGCACTCTTTGAGGGCCTCCCAGGGCCAGGGCTGGGCAGGTGGGGCCACAGGGTGCTGACCACACCACGTGCCCTCAGTGCACTGAGGTGCAGGCATCTTGCCAACCCTGTCTGTCTGTCCTGTGCCCAGGCCCAGATCCACCTGCTTGGGAACATCGTGATCTGGGTCTCGGCCAGCCTGGCCACAGCTGCCTACGCACTGCTCTTCCTGTGGTACCTGCTCCGACGGCGCAGGGACATCCAGGACCTCCCCGAGGGTCAGTGCTGCCCAGCCTCCCCGGGACCTGTTCTGCACTTTCTCCCCTCACGTAGGTCGGCTCTGCCCTGCAGGGCCCTGTGTGCCAGGCACAGCTCGCTGGGGCCTCCTGTTCTCATGGGCCCTGTGCTGGCTCCCGAGGATGGGAAGCTTTGGGCGTGGATCCCGCGAGACTCGCGACGTGCCACTCTCCCCACAGACGTGTGGCTGCGTTGGGCACTGGCCGGGTGGCTGTGCGCTGGTGGCTGGGCGCTCAACTACCTGCCCTTCTTCCTGATGGAAAAGACGCTCTTCCTCTACCACTACCTGCCCGCACTCGCCTTCCAGCTGCTCCTGCTCCCACTCGTGCTGCAGCACATCTTCGACCACCTGTGCAGGTGCAGCCTCATGCGGGCGGGGGAGGGGCGCGCACAGAGGAGGCCGTGTGGGGCAGGCAGTGACAGGAAGCAGCTCCCGTACTGGGCACTGCATGGGTCCCAGGGCCTGTGCGCGGCCCGGGACCTGGGCCACGGGATGTGGGAGCTGTGGGGAGAAGGCGTGGCCAGGGCAGAGGGCCAGTGGAGCCTGCGTGGTGGCCTCAGGTGCAACACAGAGGGACTGGAGGCTGTGGCAGGCAGCTGGTTGTCAGTCAGCTCCTCGCCAGTCCAAGGGTCTGGCAGGTGCCGGCAGGGGACAGAGCCCAACAGGATGGTAGGGCCGGCTCTCATGGCTCTGAGTGCCTTGGTACCACTGCCCACAGGACCCAGCTGCAGCGCAGTCTCTTCAGTGCCTTGGTCATAGCCTGGTACTCTGCCGCCTGTCACGTGTCCAACACGCTGCGCCCACTCACCTACGGGGACAGGTCACTATCCCCAGGAGACCTACTGGCCCTTCGTTGGAAAGACAGCTGGGACATCCTGATCCGAAAATCCTAGGTTAAGAACACACTGGGCAGGAGCAGGGCCAGGAGCAGGAGCAGGAGCTACAGTCCCTTGGAAACCTGTTCCGCTTCCAGAGTACGGGACTCCTAAGCTGAGATGCTGGGCGTTTAGCAGCCAGCTCCAGAGCTCTGAAGCAGAGGCCAGGAGGCACCCGCCCAGGGACGCCCACACAAGCCCAGAGCCTCCCTCGCTGCAGGTCTGGGGCCAAGTCCTCAGGCCCCGGCTGCTGTAAACCTCAGCATTTGCCCACGGGCGCGTGCTGGACAGGATCTCCCATGAGACCTCCCCGAGACACAGTCAGGGTCTGTATCACCGATACGTCATGCTGTCCGACATCTGCCTTTTAAAAATGTAAATAAAAAGGGACAAACTGCTTTCCTATGTGGAGTTGTTTTATTGATTCAGACTCATCTGCACCACTCAGATTCAAAGCCTGGTCCGGGGCACGGCGCGGCCCCAGCGTGGCTGCGTAACCGTGGCGAGAACCCAGGTGTCTGCCATAGCACGTGCCGATGGCAAAGGACACTTCCAAAAGGACCATCACGTGGGATGGACAACAAACTTGGACACAGGGCTTGTGAGCTGTGAGCCGGGTTCTAAGGAAGAGGTGTCCATAGGACACCCTAGCGGGGCCCATCCAGGGCTCCCTCTCCTGCTTGCCTCTTGGGCCCTGGACCACAGCCTGGTGCAGGTCAGGGAATGAGGCTTACAGGTCAGTGCAGCCTTGTGCTATGCATGGGACAGTGAAACACGTGGACCGCCTGTCTTGGTGACGCACACGTAGGCACAGACCACAGAGGGACACTGATCTCACTGTGAGTTGCCACCAAACATCACCAGGCCAGCCAGCAGCCAGATTGTTTCTGCTTTCCGAAAAGTACAAGACTCGCACTCCTTCAGGAAGCAGGTGCCGCATGCTCCCCCACACCGACCTCCTTGCCTGAAGCAGCAGGAACCGGAAGCCACTTCAGTGACCCGCACTGCGCCCTCCACACGAGGACGCCTTGGTCCCAATACCACCAGGACTAGCAAGAGGCCACGGCAGCTGTGCTCCCAGGGGCAGGGTGTCCCAGGCCTAGTGCCCAGCCTAGGGGGGGGCACCTGCCTGAGGCACTCAGTGGGGTCTGCTGCTGGACTCCAGGTGTGACCGTTTGCCAGGAGCCAGCACCCCAGGGTGGTCCCCCGGCTCAGGACAGGCCCTCTTGTGGTTGCGCCCGTTGGCGCCGCCCCGGTGCCGCTTGCACAGGTCGCCGTTGAGAATGTCCTGGATGTGCTGCACTATCAGGTTGATGGCGACTGCAGGGACAGGCAGGCGGGGACAGGTCAGCCCCAGGCCCCTGCTCCTCCCCACCATGGGGGCTCAGCCGATATCCCTGGTGTCACACCTCACAGAAACGGCACAGGACGTGCACAGCCCAGTCTGTACCTGGGTGCACGCTGACCAAAGCCTAGTCACAAGGCGTTCTGCTAACACGACCAGCCCTGCCCCAAAATTCTGAACACGTGCCGCCTTTTTTTCTTTTTCTTCTAGAAGCACAGGGTATCAAACCAAGGGCCCCACACTAGCTAGGCAAATACTGGGCTACACCTTAAAATTTTCTGAGACACACACTCACTATGTGGCCCAGGCTGGTCTAAAACTTACAATCTTCCTGCCTCAGCCTCCCAAGTGGCTGGGACTACAGATGTGTTGAAGCATGCTCAGTTTGTGAAGTGTACACTGAACCTGTGCCATGGCTAAACACCCATTTGTCACTGAGACAGGATGGCTGGGGAGGGGACAGGAGTGGGTAGTTTCTTACCCATGTTGTCAACCCCGCGGGGGATAATCACGTCAGCGTATTTCTTTGTCTGCAAGACACAAAAGAGGTTCTCCTAAGCCTCCATCCTCTCCAGGGCATCCAGACACTGGTGTCACCTGCAGGTGGTGGACAGACTCAGCCGAGAGCCAGGCTCACAGCAGTGACCCAAGCTGACCAGGCTAAACAAACAGCCCTGCATGTCCCCACTGTGCTGCTCCTGTCCCTGCCCAGGATATTCACGGTAACAGCCCTTCATGCCCATCATGAGTGGGCTGGCCCAGGTTGAATGTCTGTTCCCTGTACCCCATGACCTGGCCAACCCTGCACCCAAGGCCCTGGAGAACTGGGCAGGACAGGACCATGGCACAGTCCCTCATGCACACAGGGGCACTCCTTGTCTCGTACCTGCAGCTGATCACCTTCCACTGGTGCCCAGCTCCCGAGCACACACACAACATGAGGGCCGCCAGTGGGCAGCCAGCCAGAGGGCAGGAGGCCCCAGGCTCGGGCCTGCTGAGGGGCTGGTGCCCTGGGCGCAAACTGGAGCCAAGGGAGCCGGTCACACCTGGACAGGTATCTGCAGGACGTGAGGCATGCAGGGTGGCATCATGGGGCGAGGGGGCTGTCACAGGGCAGCAGGGGCCAGGAGGGAAGGAGGGAGAGGCAGCTGGGAGTACAGAAGTCCAGGGGCGGCAGAATATGCTACAGATGGCAATGGCGGTGAGGCCTCAGCAGGCCCCACTTGGTGGCCAAGTTAGCTGGACTTCAGGGGCAAGGGAGGCTGGAGCAGGTACGGGGCTCCCTCTCCCCGGGATCACTGGGTCACAGACAGCACTGAGGGTCTTCCTGCAAGCCCCCCAATCTGCCAGATGGCCACTTGCAAATGCAGTAACAGCCAATTTACTTTCAAACTAATTTCCTTCTACTTGTTTAAAGTAGGAATCCTAGTCCCAGTTCCTCTGTGCTATATTCTTAATGTAACAGACAAGAGAAGGTCAGATTTTTCTTTAAAATACCATCCAGAGGCTGGGCATGGTGGCGCACACCTGTTATTCCCAGCACTTGGGAGGCTAAGGCAAGAGGATCACTGAGTTCAAGGCCAGCCTGGGCCACATAGTGAGTTTAAGGCCAGCCTGAAATACATAGTGAGATCCTATCTCAAATAAAATAAAATAAAATAAAATAAAATACTCCAATTTGAGCAGTGCCACAAGCCCCAGCTTTAACTTTGGAAGAAAAGCTAGTGAATTCCTTCATGTATGAGCCAGCCAGGGCCGGCAGGAGCCCACAGCGGCTTCGGGACACTGGCCCTGGAAGTGCTACACAGTGCATGTAGAGTGCACGACAGCTCCTACCTTATGGGGTCACCCAGGGGAAAAGGAACAACAAGCAGATACAAGGAGGGCAAAGCCCGAGGCGGGGAGGAGTCCACGTGGGAGGAGACAGGGCAAGGTGCAGCGGAGCTGAGAAAGACTCCCCGGGTGCCCGGGTGCAGTGACAAGCGACATGCACACGGGACTCGGCTGGCACCGGGTGGGCGCCATGAGAAGGGATGCCTGCGTGCAGCTGTGGGCAGTACCGGCAGGCAGAACTCCTCAAAGGCTGGCTTCACGAAGGTGGTGTACTGGGTCAGGATCTGCTCCAGGTCCCGTCCGCGGTGCACGTCTCGCAGAACTGCAGCGGTGACAGGACACGCTCGGCAGTCTGCAGGCTAGTGGCCAACCCCACCAGGGCCGCATGGCACAAGGCCGCCTTACCCCTCCGAGACAGCCTGACGTCAGAGTCTGTGTCCACGAAGAGGCGCAGGTGGAACATGTCCCGGATCTCCTGGCTGTAGAAGACCAGGATACCCTCGAACAGCACCACGTCTGCAGGGTACACCACTGTGGTCTCTGGCAACCTGTAGGGGGAGATCTTGGTTCCGGGGTGCTGATGCCATGTGGGGGACAGCAAGGGGGAGGTCTACACAAAGCACCCCCAGCAGGGCCTGCTGTGACCACCCGCTTACCTTGAGTGGGTCACAAAGTCATAGGCCGGGACCTCCACAGTTCTGCCCTCCACGATGTTTTTCAGAGTCCTGTGCATCAAATCGTTATCAAACGCATCTGCAGGGATGGATGGAGCAGAAGGCAACAACTTAGCTGCCATGGTGCCGGAGGGGAGGTGACAGTGCCTGGCCCCAGGCCACTGAGGACCCCACAACACTCAAGATGGGGACTGTGCCTACAGTGCAACCTGGCAGTGACAGCGATCAGTGATGGAAGCCTGCAGGCCTGGTGCCCTCAGGCAGGGCACTGCCAGGTGGGAGAGACCAGGGATGGGAGCCCCAAAGTCCCTCAGGTGTTCCACAGGCTCCAATCACACTTCTGTGGGGCACCTGGCTAGAGAGCACCTGCCCAGCCCGCTGCCCGCACCTGGGTGGTCGAAGTTGTACTGGCCCTTCAGGGCCTTGGCCTTCTGCTCTGTGGTCAGGACCTTGTAGAAGCGGTCCTGGCTCAGGATGACCAGCTTGCGCTGCCGGTGGTCCACTTCGTTCTGGCCCAGCAGCTCCATGATCTTCTCACACACGGTGGTCTGCGGACAGACGCCGCCCGCCGCGGGAGGTCAGGGTCCCGCAGAGGCCACCACTGCGCGGGGCACCCTGCTCCCAGCCACAGGTGCCGGCGGGAGGCCCGCGGCGGGAGGGGTCGGGCTGACGAGGGGGTACCCCGGGAAGACCGTCCCCCCGCGCTCCTGCCGCACCTGGACCCCTGCGGCCCAGCCTCGCCCCGACCCCGGCCGCGTACGCCGGGCGCCCTCGGCTCCCACCGGACCGTGCCACCGCTGCGGCGCTCCAACGCGCGGCCCCTTACCTTCCCGCTCGCCGTGCCGCCGCTCACCCCGATAAGGAAGGGCCGGGGCTGGGGACGCTCGGGTTCTGCTGCGGAGACTTCGCTGTCGCCGCCTCCCGCCGAAGCCATGTCGGACCCGCGGCCCCGACCGCCGCGCCGCCTTCTCAGGCCGCCGGGGTCGGGGCGCGGGCCGCTTCCGGGGCGCACGGCGCACGCGTCACAGGGCAACGCACGGAGGGGCGGGGCCGGGGCGGGGCCTGGAGGTGCTTAGGCGGAGGGCGGGGCCTGGAAGGAGCCACCCGGGAGGAGGGGCGGGGCCGGGGCGGGGCCTGGAGGTGCTTAGGCGGGGGCGGGGCCTGGGAGGGGCCACCCGGGAGGAGGGGCGGGGCCGGGCCGGGGCCTGGAGGTGTTTAGGCGGGGGCGGGGCCTGGAAGGAGCCCCCTCCCCAGGAGGGGCGGGGCCGGAAGGGAACAGGACGCAAAGCATTTCCGGGGAAGTGGGGGGATGAGGCAGGAGGGTCTCGTCTGCGCCGGGCTCTGCTCCAGAACCTTACGCCCTCCTGGGGCCTGATTCCTGCTCCTGTCCGCACCCCGACTCCAGCCTGCGCTCGAGGCCACAGCCTAGGCCCGCCTCCTGCAGCAGTCCTCCTCCCCTGCAGTCCAGGTTCCCAGCACACCTGTCTGGGGCCCTCGTGGCTCCCAGTCCCCGCACATCCTCCTCCGGTCAAGGCGGTGGTGTCATCGGAGGAGGCGGGGCTCTGCTGGCAGTGCTGCCCAGAAGGCAGCGGGGTGTCCTCAGACTCCCCAACCCTAGGTCCAAATCAGAGACAGGAGTGGGGTGGTCTTGATCCCCTGTCCCAAAGCATCCCCAAGAGCAGAATGCTGCCCAGGCCCTGGCCCGCCCGGCGGGTGTGACGCTGGAGTATCTGACCTATTCCAAGGTACTCACACCAGGACAGGGACTTGCTTGGCCTCTTCAGCCCCACAACCAGGGAACCCCGTGAAGGGAGCTGGAGTCTCCGGGGTGGCGTGCGGGCACCGGGGGCCCCGCGCCTTCCCCTGTGCTGAAGGACCCGCGGCGGTCCAGGATCCAGGCCTGAGTGATGCGGGATTCAGATTCCCCCGCTGAGGCGCTGCCAGTTGAGGGATCATTCTGCCTCTTTCCTGGATCCCAAAGACAGGTCTGCGCCTCGAGGTCCCCTCCGTGAAGTGAACCAGCCTTCCGATGCTTGGATTCCTTCTCTGTCCTCAGCTGCTCACCGCAGGCTGTTTATTTTACAGTGTTTTCCTATTTCCTGTCTCTTTGTTGCAGAACTGGGGATTGAACCCAGGGCCTTGGCAGGAGCTCCATCCTCAGCCTTTATTATTTTTTATTTTGAGATCTGGTCTCACTAAATCACTACTTCTCCAGCTTGAGTTTGAAATTGGGAACCTTCTGCCTCAGACTCCCATTGCTTTTTTGTTTTTAGTTAATTAATTTATTTATATTATGGCCGCTCAGCCTACCCTGGGGGTGGCACTTGCGCAGCATGTGGGGCCAGGGATCAAACCATGAACCCTGGGGTTGCCTAAGCTTGCCTAAGCAGTCGCTTTAGACCACGGAGCCATCTCACCGGCCCCTCAGACTCCCATTGTGCAGGGACTACAGCCTGGCGTCACCATGCCTGGGTGATTTCCTATATTCTTTTTGTTTTGTTTTTCTTTTTGAGACAGGATCTCACTATGTAGCCTAGGCTGGCCTTCAATTCGCTATGTAGTTCAGGCTGGCCTCCAACTGTACAATCCTCCTGCCTCAGCTTCCTGAGTACCTGGGGTTACAAATATGCACCACCACGCCAGTCTCCCTGTTTTTATTTTTAATGTCAGTTTCTGGTGTAGGGTTTTCCTTCCTTTTTTTTTTTTTTTTTTTTTTTTTTTGTGGGACTGGAGTTCGAACTCACGACCTTATGCTTGCGAGGCAGGCACTTGTGCCACGGAGCTATTTCCCTGGCCCCTGGTGTAGGGTTTTCTGAGCCAATGTGGTGATGCCTGCCTGTCAGCCCATACTTGGGACGCTGAGGTAGAAAGACCTCCACGAGTATGAGGCCAGCCTGTGCTACACATCGAGAGCCTGTTTCTACAAATAAAGCCATTAAAAAAAAAAAAAAAAAGCAGACTGGACTACGGGGAGCAGTTCAGCATGTACCCACGTGGGCCTAACTCTGGGGAGACGCTCCCGCAGCCCCCAGCTGGCTGCTCTGGTCAGGGGTGTGTCCCCACCACCTCCTGTGAAGCACGGCAGGTTCTGTCTTCATCTCTTCATCCCTCGCCTGGCCTGCAGGCTTCCTGTCCTCCCCCTGACTGGGGACACAAATGATGCTCCCCCCCTCCACCTCCTGCTGGTTGTCAGTGGCCAGGACTGCCCAGGGCTGTGTCACATGCGTCTCCCTGGCACTTTGGGGTGACTCCATCAGCCCCTTCTTCTGAGTCTGTGCCTTGCTATGTTTCAGGGGAAACTTGTGCACCTGTTTGATTATTTGATTGATGGAGTTGGGGGTTCTGTTTGTTTGCTTGCTTTTTAAAGAAATCCATTACATTTATCGGTACATTTTAGATATGCATAGTGATAATATCCATTGTTTATTTATTTATGTATTTATTGTGTGTATTTTAGGGAAGGGTCTACAGGTATTCACAGTCTCACTGCTAGATCGGACTCCTAGTGATACGCCTGTTTACAGCCTCCCAAGAGCTGGGAGTACAGGCTCACGCCACCACGCCCAGCCTCAACTATGGTCTCAGCATGCCCTGGGCCAGGGCTAGCACCCCTACCCCCTGCACCTGCTTGCAGGCGCTTTAATCCACTGAGCTAGTTGGCTGGCCCTGATATTCATTATTTTTGTTTGATTTTTTGGAGTCTTGCTATATAGTCCAGGCTGGACTCAAACTCCTGACAACCTGCCCCGCTTGGTCTCTGCAGTGCTGTGCTTATAGGTGTGTGGCACCTGCCTGGCCCATGTTTGCTTGCTTATTTGTTTGTTTGTTTGTTTATTTTAAACACAGGGCAGGGGAAAATAGCTCAGTAGAATAAGCACTTGCCTGGCAAGCACAGGGTCCTGAGTTTAATCCCCGTACCAGAAAAAAAAAAAAAAAAAAAAAGACAAGGCCTCGCTATCTAGGCCAGACTGGCCTTGAACATGTGGCAGTCTTCCTGCCTCAGCCTCCCATGTGCTAGGATTACAGGTGGGCGCCACCATGCCCAGCATGTGCACTATTTTAAGCCTTAGAAAATTTCACAGGAAGATGGACTTTTGTAGCTTCCTAGGATAGGGTGCAGCTAGAAACACGAGGATCCAGCAGCCAGGCCCTGCTTGCTTGTCACAGATACACCCTGCCCCTCCTTGTCACCGGACAGCCTTCCTGTCCGCTGGGGCCAAGGCATGGCCACTCCCCCTGCACCCAGGGTCCCCAGCTCCGTGAGGCCCTGCCGGTCCCCAGCTGGCGCTGTTCTGTTCTGTGGTGCCCGTGCTGTAGGATCCCGCCAAACCAGGCATCCAACCTGCAGACGCGACCGTGGGCAAACAGGGGTGAATTATTAACTGGGCGGTGACACCGGGACACCTGAGCCCACAGGACGGGACCAAGCGCCATGGACACAGGTGGGGCTGCGGAACCAGGGCCTGGGGAACGGGGACCCCGAGCACGGGACGCAGAGACTCACAAAAAGGATGTGGTAGCTGGGGCTCAGAGAGCCTGGGCACTGCGTGGGGGTGGGGGGCTGGGGGCCTTGCAGTGGGCTCCCCACCACGTCTGCCTTAGCTGCTTTGTTCAGCAGAGACCAGGCTAGGTCCTCAGGGAGGGAGAGGAGGACGCTCAGGAATGCAGATGAGGAGGGAGACAAGGATCCTGCAGCGGGGCCGGGCACTGGAGAGACCCAGGGCTCCTGGGTGCTTAGCCCTATCCCCAGAGTCCTGGCTTGGGGGACACCAAGGGGACAAGACAGGGGCGGAGTCTGGGTGGCCCCAACCCTGTCCTCCGAGGCCCTGCCCAGTGGGAGAGCCAGGTGGGTATGCAGGACCCACCTGCCCAGCTCCAAGGGACCCGGGCAAAGGGTGACCCACCCCCTAGGGTCCTCCAAACTGCTCTGTCCCTTCACAGGCCTCTCCTGGCTGCAAGGTCCCCTGGGCTCGGGTGTCGAGAACCTGAGAAGCAGATTCTTTTACCTGCAGCTTGGCCTCCCCGCCGCCTTGCCCCAGGAAACTGCAGATTTTGTTATGGTAAATGGGTCACAGGTTTGGCATTCTGGTCCTGAGGCCTGGCCTTCTCCAGGGACCTGCGTCCCTGAGTCCCTCCTGGAAGCTCTAGTTCTCGCTGTCAGATGGAGATTACAAAAACAGAAGTGAGCCACACACAGCCGGTCATCCCAGCCGTTGGGGAAGCTGAGGCAGGGGGACCAGGCTAGCCCGGATGATTTAGTGAGATCCTGCTATAAATACTTAGAAAGGGCCGGGGGTGGGGCTCACTAATGTAGCTCTTGCCTAAGCGAGCACCCAGGCCTGGGTTCCACCGCCCTGCGGCTATCCTGAGGCACAGGCAAGCTCACACTGCAGGGTCTGGGGTCCGGCGGCCTCTGCCCTGAGTGCTCGCTGTGTAGCCTCTCCAGCAGGCTGCCTGTGACCTTGTGATGTTCCTCCTTGAGTGTCCTATGTGTGTGAACCACCTCGCCAGGGGACAAATGACGTAGGACCTCCACATGATATCAGGGCCTGCACATGGTAGGGGAGAAACGTTAGAACTCCTTGTTTGCTGGTCCACCCCGTTCCTGTTCCCCAAAATCAAAGAATGAATTCCAAGGAACAACGGAGGTTCAGAGTAGGAAGAAGTGATTTCTGAGAGACAGAGCGCCCGAGAGGCGGAGAGTGCCTGAGTGGGCCTCCAGGGACCCCACTTTCCAGAGGGAATTTTACAGAGCAAAATCACAAGGTGAGTGCTAAACTGTGAACAACCAATAAGACACCAAGGATGGCCACGCAGGTGACGTGGAGCCAGTCACGTAGCAGGCATACGTGGAAGGGCCGAGGCCCTTTTGGGAAGAGATGCTTTGGGAGGCCCTGGTCACTCGCTGATGGGGAACTGATGCCAGGCTGGGCTAGACCTACTGGCTCAGGTGATACCAGTTGTAGTCTACTGCTGGGCTTATCCCTGTCATCTGTAAGTGACCCAGAGACAGGTCCGGCTGGACTAGCCACCCTCACTGACGCACAGTCTTACCTTGCTCCAGCGTGAGCTTCCAAAAGCGTGAGGTGAGGTGATTTCGCCTATCGCCGTCAAGCTTAAAAAGAACGCCTGCCAGCAGAATTCAACCAATACTCACGAGACCTGAACAGCTGCTTTCCCATTCTTGGAAAGAGACTGGGAAAAAAAAAATCAAAGGGCAAATTGGAGGTGGTTGGAGCAGTCTGCAAGAGCCCTCACTGCTGGAGCTCAGACAAGGCCGCCCTAGGCCCCAGGGCGGAGAAGTCTCTGAGACATTTGTGATGTGTACCTAACCACCCAGCAGTCTTCCTTAGCCACACAACAAGCTAAGCTTTACTCAAATTTCACTCTAAAATGTCTCCAGGGACCCCACTTTTTTTTAAAAATTTTATTTATTTATTTACTTGTTTTGTTTCTTTCTTTCTTTATTTATTTTGTGGCTGGCTCAGCCCTCCCTCAGTGGGGCTGGCGCAGCATGTGGTGCCGGGAATCGAACCACAGTCCCTGCAGTTGCCTGAGCTTTCCTAAGCAGGCGCTTTAGACCACTGAACCATCTCGCTGGCCCATCCAGGGACCCCACTTTCCAGAGGAAAGTTTGCAGAGCAAAATCACGAGGCGAGTGCTGAACTGTGATCAACCAATAAGACACCAAGAGTGGCCACGTAGGTGACGTGGAGCCAGTGGGGAAGCAGTCACGGAGCAGGCGGGTGTGGAAGGGCCGAGGCCCTTTTGGGAAGAGATGCGTTGGGAGCTCCTGGTCACCCGCTGGGTGGACTGATGCTAGGCTGAGCTAGACCTACGGGCCCAGGTGACACCAGTTCTAGTCTACTGCTTACCCTTGGTGTGCACCACCAGGCCCAGTCTCAATCGCCATCTCAATGAGCCCCAGGGGTGGGTGCCTGCACCCACACTGGGGGATCGAACCCTGGCCCCTGCATCGTTCTAATACACTGAGCTCTCTGCCCCCCTCGCCCCCCAGAGACTCTTGCACCCTTGGGAATTCTTCCCTATACTCGGGCCCTAGGAAGCCATTGCTGCTTTCCTCAGGACAGACTTTTCTAGAACTAAGTCTCAGCAGAGTCGTTTAGCAGTTAATTTCTATTTACCCAGTGTAATGGTTATGAGATTTGTCTGTGCTTTGTGTCAAGTGTGACTTGCTTTTTTTGTGGTACTTTGGATGGAATCCAGGGCTTCTGCACTGAACAACATCCCCAGCCCTTTATTTAGTTTTTTATTTTGAGGTGGCATCTCACCACGTTGTCTACACGAGGCTGGGATGGGCGGTCCTCCAGCCTCTGCCTCCCAGAATGCCAGGGTCCCAGGTGTGCATCTGTCCCAGCCGAGCTCTTTCCTTCTCACTGTGTTGCAGTTCCGCAGTTAGTCCAATTTAGCTGACAGTGCTTTTTCCTCAGGGTTTCTGGGGTCACAGAGCTGGGTACCGGGCACAGTGGGTGCCAGGGCCGAGCGCTCGGCTCCCAGCTCCTACGCCAGCATTGGCACATTTGGCTCCTGGGTTGGGGTGCAGAGGGCCTTGCCAAAGGCTGCTCTTTGGGGTGCTCAGGACTGGTGCCTGTTTCTTCCTGAAGCTGCTCTCTTTATTTTTTAATTTTTATTAATTAATTAATTAATTTATTTATTTTGAGACAGGCTCCCCCTATGTAGCCCAGGCTGGCCTCAAAGTCATGACGTGTTCCACCACACCCCATTTTATTGTATTTTATTTTGTCGCGGTACCAGAGATTGAACTCAGGACCTTGTGCATGATTATCACTCCAGCACTCGGGAGGCTGGGGCAGAAGGGTGGCGGCCGGCCAGCTCAGGGCCTTTGGTAGTGTTCTGCCCATCAGCAAATCACTCAGCGACGCCCACATCCCCGAGGGGGGTCTACCTATGAGCATCAGCTCGAGGGCAGGGGCCCAGGGCTATGCCCCTTGCAGCACGTAGACCCTGCTACACTCCTGCTCCTTCTCAGGCCGTGTGAGCTGCTCCCAGGGGCTGCTGTGTGTGGAGCTGCTGTGCGCACGCCTGTGCAGATGGCCCCCACACGGCCTTGGGCTCATTCCCCTTGAGTGGAAGACCTGGGTCCTATGGCAGACCCATGTAATTGCTTGGTTTGTGTGGTTTTTTTGCAGAGCTGGGTATTGAACCTAGGGAGTGCTGAGTTATACCTCAGCCTTTTAAAAAATTATTATCATTATTATTATTATTATTTTTTGAGATAGGGTCTCACTATGTAGTCCAGACTGGTCTCACACTCACAGTGATCTTCCTGCCTCAGCCTCCCAAAAGTGGAGATTGTCGAAGCCAGGTGTGGCGATGCACGCCTGTCATCACAGCACTTGGGAGCTGCAGCAGAAGCATCATAGAGTTTGAGACCAGCCTGGGCTACAAAGTGAGATCACGGTCAGCCTGGACCTTGCATAGCAAGAAATAAAAAATAAATATAATAGGGGTCGGGGAGATAGCTCGGCAGTCTAAGTGCCTGCCTGGCAAGTGCAAGGACCCGGTTCAATTCCTGCTACCACATGCTGGGCTGCCCAGCCACCTAGCCTGGGGGTGGCGGCACGCGCCTGTAACCCCAGCGCTGCAGAGGCTGCAACAGGAGGAACACATCAAGTCCCAACTGCATAGCAAGATCCTCTACCAAATAATTAATAAAAAGATTTAAGTAAGTAAAAGTGGGGATTGTTGTAGGCTGCCGTATTGGTGGTAATTTGGTACACAAGAATAGAAAACACACAAGCCTGGATTCAGAGGGATATTTTCTTTAGATATGAATTCCTTGGGGCTGGGGAGATGGCTCCGTGGCACAAGTGCCTGCCTGGCAAGTGCAAGGTCGTGAGTTTGAGCCCCTGTCTTGCAAAAAAAAAAAAAAAAAAAAAAAAGCTATGGATTCCTTCACCGTGAGCTGCAGGAGGGGCAGAGCGGGTTGCGTTCGGTGGCGGTGGGCACGCAGCTCTCGGCGTGCGCTGTGCTGTGCTTCGCCCACCTCGACCATTCTGTGCCGGGGAGTTGCCCTGCGATGCGGCGGGCCAGCTTCCCCTCGAAGCCACTGTCTTGGAATTTCTGAGCTTTGTGAACCTGCGTAGTTATCTTTCACCCAAAGTAGAGGTTTCATAAACGTTATTTCTTCAAAAATTGTTTCCCTTCAGCGCCTTGGGGACACGAGGCTTCTCCACTCCTACTGCTGCTACTATTGTCGTCATTATTATTATTATTATTATTATTATTATTATTATTATTATTATTATTCTGAAACAAGGTCTTGCCACGTAGCCCAGGCTGGTTGGGTCATTTTTTAATCTTTCTCTCTTTTTGAGACAAAGTCTCACTGCGCAGTTCAGGCTGGCCTTAAGCTCACTTTGTAGCCCAGGCTGGTCTTGAACTCCCAACCATCGATCCTCCTGCCTCGGCCTCCCAAGTGCTGGGATGACAGATGTATGCCACCATGCCAGGCTCTGAATTTTTTTTTATAATTGTCACTTTCAGCTTGTGGAGTCCACTTTATTATTTATTCTTTGGGGATATTGAACTGAGGGACTTTGCACTGAGCTACAGCTCTAGCCCTTAATTTTTTCTTTTTTTTTTTTTTTTTAATTTTGAGACAGGGTCTTGCTAAATCACAAAGTCGTCCAGGTTGGGTTTGAACTTGTGATCCTCCTACATCCTAGAGTGCTGGGATTATGGGTGTGTCACAAGCCTACCTCAGTCAGTTTTAAAATTTCAGTTATAAGAAACTTTAGTTCAAAATTTCCCTATGGTCCTTTTTTTTTTTTTTGTATTTTAGTACAGGGTCCACAGGGCCTCCATAGGTAAAATCAGACTTGTAGTTGTTCTCCTGTTTTCAGCCTCCCAAGAGCTGGGATTACAGGCGTGGGCAACCAGGCCCAGTCTTAACAGCCAAGCGTCTCAGCACGCCCAGAGCGAGCCCATGGCACCCTGGCCGCTGCGACTGCGTGGTCCTTTTTCAAATGCAGAGGTTCTGGGTTAAGCAGCTGTCGCAGGTGGAGGCGGGTACGATGCTGTCTCTCCTAATAAGGCCGGCATCCGGGCACTTTTGGAGCAGACGTAGTGCGCCCTTCCTAGACGTAACCCTGGCCTGGGCCCAGGATGCTGGGTGCTCTATGGCCCAGAAGACGCCAAAGCCAGCTTTGTTGACTGTGGCAGCAGAGGCCCTGCTGGCCTGGCATGACTTCCCGCCTCACCTCCGTGGCTGGCAGGTCCCCTGACATCGTGGGTGCCCATCTGGGTTGGTCCCTACTACCACTGCGGCTCATGGTGAGCCCAGGACTTTGGGGCGTCCCTGGGGAGCAACAGCAGAGGCGTGTCTGGAATGTGACTTCCTGTGATAAGTTTGAGCCGGCCCTGTGCACACTGCGCTGCTCGGTCCCGGGTGCCCTCGCAGACCTTGGCGACGCCCTCCACTGGCCCCCTCGCGTCTCCATGGGGCTGGCGCCCCCCGCGTGCCATGTCTGTCCCTGTTCCCTGCTCAGCAGGGACGGCCATGGCCACACAGGAGGGTGGAAGTCAGGAGAGGTCTGCGGTGTGTGGTCGCAGGCTTGGGTGGGCGGGGCTGGGCACAAGGCGCACAGCGGGCCTGAGCCTTCGCCTCGAGTCTTTCTCTTCCCCACAGGGAGCACCCGCAAAGCTGGGACAGGGTGGCTGGGTTTTGAGGGATGTGTAGGAGCTCAGGTAGGAAGAGGAGCGCTCCCAGCAGGAGTTGGTGCGTCTCCTATCACACGCCTGTCCTGTCTTCTCAGGTCGGGACACCGAGGGGGGTGGGAGCCCTGCGCTCCCTGAGGACCCGAAGAGCCCCACGCACCCCCAGGAGTCTGAGAGCCCCGCAAACCCTGAGCCCCCAGAGCACCCTGGGGATCCTGCGCACCCGGCGCTCCCGCAGCTCCCGCGTCGACCGCGGCTCCTGGAAGAAGACCACCCACCCGATGAGGACGCGGTGGCGACGGTGGCAGGAGGCGGCGAGCTGGGCCCAGGGGAACCCTTGGCCCAGTCCATATCGCCGGGCCCCAAGGCCGGGGGCTGTGTTCCGCACATTGGCTTCACAGCTGAGCCCCCTCCGTACGCGCCTCCGGACCCCAAGGCAGCGCCCGCGCTCTTTGCGCCCTTCCCGCCGCCGGTGCTGCTGCCGCCCGCGCCCACCGCGCTCTTCCCGCCCGGCCCGCTCTTCCCGCCTACAGCGCCCGGGGCCTTCGCCTTCCCTGCGGTGAGCGGCCCCCGCAAAGCTGGGGCAGGGAGGCTGGGTTCTGAGGGATGAGTAGGAACTCGGACGGGAGGAGGGGCGCGCCCCGCAGAGGCACAGCACAGACCTACAGGGCAGCCCGGCCTGTGGCGGAGGGGGCGTGGCTACGTGGGGAGGAAGGAGGCGGCATCCACCGCGAGGGCTCAAGGGCTCAGGGACCTTGCGTGGGAGGTGACGCCTGATAGGGTGTCCTGGTGGTCTCAGAGCTCTGAGAGGCTGAGGCAGGAGGATCCCAAGTTGCCCATCTTGGGCAGTATAGCAATTTAGCCAGGAAGGGGAGAGGGAGGAAGGAAAGAAGGGAAGAAAGAGTAGAAAAAGAAAAGGAAAGCGAGGAAAGACCGGCGGTGGAGGTCCCAGGTCCCCAGGAGGGTCAGGGCTGAGGCACCCTCCCGCCACGCAGTACTGCAGCCCCGTGGTGTCCCCGGTGGAGCACAGGCCGCCGCCCAAGGACTACATGACGGAGTCCGTGCTGGTGACGCTCTTCTGCTGCCTGCTGACCGGACTCGTGGCTGTGGTCTACTCCCACGAGGTAGGCAGGAGGGCTGGGGTGCTATGCTGCCCCCGCAGCGGGGTCTCTGCGGGCTCCTGTGGCAGGGTCGGGCCTGGAAGGCCTGGGCCCATCCTGGGTGGGCAGCTCTGCGCTCTCCTGAGGTTACCTGGGCGGTCTGCACCTCAGCTTCTCCATCTCCAGCTCTTCTGTCCAGCTCCCTGGCCGTCTGCCACCCACTCAGCACCCCCCGCAGCCCTGCTAGCATCCACCCACCCACCCACCCTCCCACCCATCCATCCATCCATCCATCCATCCATCCATCTATCCACCCACCCTCCCATCCATCCATCCATCCATCCATCCATCCATCCATCCACCCACCC
>PVKN010006689.1:0-27993 GCA_004027915.1 Capromys pilorides
TTTATTCATTTTGTGGCTGGCTCAGCCTGCCCTGGTGGTGGCGCTGGCGCAGCATGTGGTGCCGGGGATCGAACCGCAGTTCCCGCAGTTGCCTGAGCCCTCCTAAGCAGGCGCTTTAGACCACTGAACCATCTCACCGGCCCCAGATCTAGTTTTTATCAAATTTCCTTTTTCTATTCCAGGATCTTATCCAGGCAGCCATGTTACATTTCAGTGTATGTCACTTTGTATGTCTTGCTGTGACAGTGTGTCTGACTTTGCTCACCTTGGTATCTTTGAGAAGAACCAGTCAAGCATATGAAGATATTCCTCTTGGGGGATTTGTCTACTGGCTTCCCCATAATTAGACTGGGTTTAGAAGCTTAGAGAAGAGGATCACAGGTAAAGTACAATTTTTGTCAGATCAGATACAGGACTCTGTCAGTGTGGCTCAACACTGTTGAAGTTGACCTCGATCACTTAGCTGAGGTCCCTCTTGACAGACTTTGTTTCCCAAGTGCACCGTGAAGTCACTTTTTCTGCCTTCTGTGCTGTACTCTTCAGGAAGCAGTGATTATGAGCAGCCTACACTTAAGGAGGGAGAAGCTATCTATCTCTCATTCCTTGAAAACTCAAAGACCTATATAAATTATTCAGAAGATTTCCACACAGATTTGTTCCTTCTTTGAACTTATTAATTTCTTCTGACACTTACATAGACATGGACTCATGGGTAATTAGCTTATACTTTGGATTATAACCCAGTACTACTGCTTCATAAAGTAGCTCACAACGTGAACCATGTGAGCCCTAAGTCACATTGTGGCAACCTTGCCATTGGGAGCTTGTGTTAGTTCCTTCTTTTGTTGCTGAGACAAAAAACCCAATACCTGCAAGTGGAGGAAGGAAAGGTCTACTTTGCTTGCAGTTTGCAGACATTTTGGTCCCTCATCAGCAGTACTGAGGCAGGGTAGATGGCAGAAAGGCATCACAGAGGAAAAACAGTTTATGGTGGGCAGAAGGTAGCAAAGCATGCAGAGAGCCTTAACAGCATCTTTCTGCCCTTTTCCTTCTATCCACGCTCCTCAGGGCAGGTAGTGCTCATGCCCTTAATCCTAGTGTCTTTGCACCATGAATCAATTCCAGTGTGACACACTTCAGGTCCAGCCACCACTGAAAACTCCCTATGACCACCCCGCCCTGTAGCTTTGGGGGGACATCCAAACACAAGCCATCACTGAGCTCTTCTGACTAGCCCTTGTGTCTTTCAGAAATGCCCCACACTTATGGGGGTTTGGAGAATTTTTTTAAAGCATTCTCTTACTCACTAGAACTACAAGACACTCTCAGTCATCTTGTACCTTTCCTGCCCCAGATATCAGATCAGTCGTTTCTCTAAGAACCTCCTAGACCATTTTTCATGAAGAAATTGAGTTTCCATCACAACACAGAAGAATTACAGGACAGAAAGAGCAGGAGAGAAAAAAGTCAAATTGAGAAGTTGATGAAACCCAAGTGATTGATTTTTAAGAACTATCATCGACGTGGCTCCTTGGTGTCCGAACGCCCAGGTGCCCCGGTGGTAATTGTGACTCAACTCCATGATTCCATTTTTACTTGTAATATCTTATCATTTGTCTGATTAATGCATTTGTGTGGACTTATCTTAGAACTATATGCCTTGGTAAATCACAATGTGCTCCATGCCGTTGTCATTCTAGAACTGTTTGGGAATACTTCCAACTACAAATGTTAATTCAGAGGTTAAAAAGCAAAACCAACAACAACAAACACATAACTCAACACCTCAGCTATACCGTGCTGCTGCTGTACCCACTCTCAACCAATGATATTGGGCTTAAAGATAGTACTCTGTGTGTGTGCGCGCGCGTGTATGTGCGTGCGTGCGTGCGTGCGTGCATGCGTGCGTGCGTGCGTGTGTGTGTGTGTGTGTGTGTGTGTGATGGTGCTGCATCTCAAACTTAGGGCTTCCTGCATGCTAAGCAGGCATCACTGATCCACACTCCCAGGCTCAATACTGTCATTTCACTTGTCATTATAAACCCATTCCCTCTGAAATTTGTTAGCTGACTGAATTGTTACTACAGAGTTCATGACTAATATCCCCACCACTGGCTGCTTAATTACATAGGTATTTTAATAAAGGCCTTTGGAATTTTTAGAAAGCTGGGATTTAAAACTAGTCATTCTGGCTCCCATGTCCATGCTCTTTAACAATATACTGCCTCTGAATACCATAATTTTAATTTATTCTCAAACATTCATTGAGTGCCTGCTCTTGGCCAGCTTCTGTCTCCAACAGATGGAGGAAAAAATGTATTCCTGGGATGTTTCAGGCAGGCTCAGAGGCTCGTGCTCAGAGTCCTCACCACTCTTTCCTTTCCTCCCTCAGATATCCCATCCACAGCTCCCACACTCCTGCTATAGAGACCCATGGCCGTCCCCAGCCTGTCCTCTGCTCTCCAGCCTGTCCTCTGCTCCCCTGCCCCTGAGGGTTTGTTCAAGCTGCTGCTAATAAGCCTTCCCTCAGTGAAATTCTTCCTCCATAAGGCTCAACCCTAATGCTATCTTCTCTAGGACACTTTCAGACCCTGGGATGCAACATCTCTCCTTCTCTTGCACATATATATACTTTCTTTGTGGAAAGTACCTCTTATGGATGGCGAGTTTCTTAAAAACAGAAAGTGTGCCTTTTCCATCTTCTATATCCAGCACCCATCCATATATGCACAATATAGCCCACTAATGTGATGAGTGTTCTATAAGTATCTGTTGAAATGGATGAACAATATGTGTGGGAGCCCTTAGGAACCTCACTATCCTAAAGATATTCCAATTTTCAAGAAGCTGGTGGTCTACTTGCCTTCCACTGAGAGGAAGGTAAGAGATGAGACAGAGACTAGCACCTGAATACCTAGGATGCAGTCCTGGCCCCAACACCAGCTCCATGAACAGGCAAGTTCCACGCTTCTGAGTCGCAGCTTTATCCCTGGTAAGAGGAGGACTGACAGTGCACAGGGTTCTCGAAGCCCAAACAGCTATGGTGAGTCTATGATCAGATTAGCGGTGCCACACCCAATAGTATGAGAGGGTTTGGGACATACTATCCCAAAATATGGTGGCTTGATATTTAAGAAAACAGCAGAAGTAAGAATGGCATTACTCTTCTCTCCCTGCTCCCCCCACCCCCACCCCATGTCTCTCCCTTAAAGCAGATCTTAAGATACTTGTGGGAGAGGTGCCTCCCTATACCAAGGGACAGGAGTGCCCTTATCTCAGGAGCTACTAAGGCAGGGAGGAATCTGAACAAACAGACCTTGCTAAGTTCCTGGACTTAGTTACCATTCAGTTACACCCCCTTTGTCCTATCATATTTACACATGACTATCACCTCCTCTTCTACTGAAACACAAACATACATGTGTTTCCCAAACCCTTTAGGTGTTCATTTCTAAAGGCTCCTATGTCCTGTAAAATCTATATTAAATAAATTTGTGTGTTTTTTTCTTGCTAGTCTAACTTTTGTTAGAGGGGCCTCAGCAGGACCCTTGCAATGGGTGGTGGAAAGAAATCTTTCCTTCCCCAAGCAGTTCTACAAGATGGGTGCGATGATCCCAATTTCTCAGCCCTCAGCTGCAGGTGCCACTCCGTGTGCCATCAAGAAGCCATGAACTATGAGACAAAGTGAAATCAATACAATACGGATTTGCACACTTTGGTAAAGTGTTGCAGGGTTGGTGAGCTGTAATGACAGATCACCTAGAGAGGGGCAGGTTGGAAAAGAGCACAGAAGGAGAGCTGGGGGAGGAAGAGGTGATTAGGGTTTACTCAACCATGAATCTGGCCACCAACACCATCATTAGAACTGCTTGCTCAAGAGCCAGCCTGCCCTTTGCTCAGCCTAAAGGCTCCCTCAGAGCCATGCAATGAGTCTCACTCTGATTCTCTGAAAACTGAGCAACACTCTAATGACTAGTTTGGCTTTCCAATTTGTGGTATAATGAGAGAGGGGATGTTTTGCTCCTTCAGCAGCTGGAATAAGACTTCCTCTCAGGGACAGTCCTATATTTACCAGGAAGAAATCTGTTGGTTTGCCACATGGATTAAATGGGAATCTAAGCAATAAAAAATACAGTGCTGCTCTGCCTTCCTAGGTGAGGTTCCAGTGTCTGAGAGTCCTTTATCTTGTAAGCATGCTGATGGGCTCATGTCTATACACTTGACTGAGAGTGGTCACAGTGAAAACTACCTGCCATGATGCACACGTAAAGAATTTGAAAATTACAGGAAAATCAAAATTAAGGGTATGCAGGGTAGAAAAAAGAGAGCAGCCATAGATGTTGGGTCCTGGGTGGAGAGTAAAAGGAACTGGGAGAAAACAGAAACGTCTAATAAGGCCCTAGGCATGGCCAAGGCAGTGGGGGCTACATCGATAATCCCTGTCTCAAAAAACACCAAAAAAAAAAAAAAAAAAAAAAGAGAGAGAAAGAAAGAAATATCCATGGGGAATTTTTAGTTGCTTGTTTTGGGGTACATGGTGTGAGTCTCCATCTCCTCAGTGAGCAAGCAATAAGGTCTCTGCTGTTCCTCTGAAGAATCTTAGGTTCTCAGTTTTGCCTCCAGCTTGACCCAGAGACTATATATAATGCATACTGGAGAGGAGGGTTGACCCCTGGGCAGGATGCCTTGGGTGGTTGTTATAAATGTTGCTCCATCCCAAGAGAACACCTGGGCTTTCTGTGACATGAACCACAGTGATGGAAGTTAGACTGGATTGCATCAGTCTTCAGAGGATGATCACCTGGGGACAGACCCAGATGGGGAACAGGCAGGGGAGCGCATGGCTTGATCATCATCAGTGCAGATCGTGCCACCAGAAGGTCTGTGGATGGACACACACTCCCAGACTTCAGCTGTGACCTTGGCAAGCCACATTCCAAAAGAGACAAGACTGCAAAATTTAAATTGTTCACAGGGCTGGGAATATAGCCCACTGGTATTGCGTCTGCCTAGCATGCTTGAGGTCCTGGTTCAAAATGTTCTCTCTCTCTCTCTCTCTCTCTCTCTCTCTCTCTCTCTCACACACACACACACACACACACACACACACACACCCCAAATACCAGTGTTCTCACACACTGCTCCACCTTACTTAGAACAAACAACTCCCTGTAGCTTTCTAACTGGTGCCATGTGGAGTGGCTCAACAACTCACTCATTGTCAGAACTAGTCCCAAAGTAGGTGATCACCCAAGAAGAATGGACAATGGCTCACCAGAAATCATCTCAGAAGCCGAGGGTCTGCTGGCTTATTTTACAAGTGGACAAGAACAAGGACGAAACAATGCTAAAGAGAGCACCCAATCTGGAAAGCTCCCACCCCCACTGATGCATATCTTGTTCCATCTAAGTTAGTAATTACTTTAAGGGATTCAAGACAATGACACATAGGAGAAGGGAAAGGTCACGAGAAGGCTGCAGACACTGGATACCTCAGAAGGTTGGAGCATCTGGCTTCGTGTGTCCCTCTGGGCAGGGAAGATCACGGCAACCTGGGCAGCACCAATGGCAGCTGTGCAGAAAGAAGCCAATTTCAAGAAAATGCAACAGCAAAGAACAAAGGGGAGCATGAATCAAAAAGTCCCCAATAAGGATCAGATCCTGCTTCTCTGAGCACACACACGTCCTCTGCCTCAGTGCCTGTGAACCAGTCTGAAACACAAGTCATAATAATGTAAGCCAGGTGCTTCAGCTTCCTACCACACTGGCTGGCAAGACCATCGATGTAGAGTAATAATAACCAACATCTGAAGTGCATCTGGGTTTCAGTGCATAACAAGCATATTTTCTTTCTTCTCCAAGTAGGTGCCTGTTCCATATTTACACTGTGATAGCACCAAGGAGACCCTGAACCATGATCCTCCTTAGAAACAATGATTCCAGCTTGGAAAGGAACATCGGTGTTTTGTTGTTCTGTTTTACAGAAAATATTGACGGCAAGCGATGAGATGTTGCCTCACAGAAGCAACCAGAAGTCTTAAATTGTGGAAGCTATGGATGCTCAGTGGGACGCTAAGCAAACATAAAAACTAGAGACTTAGGAGGCACCAAAAGTAATCTTTCCCCAGATACATCCTTTCAGGCTGCCCTCACCCATTAAGAAGGGTGGAGGGGACTAAAATAATGTCCTGTGGAACACAGGCAACATTTTCCAGAAGATCTCAGAAGTGAATAAAAATCCGTTCCCTTTTTCAAGCGCTGTCTCCAGGCAGCCTTTCTGAGATTGCAAACTGAGACTCTTAAGAGCTGGCCCCAGAGAAAGGGAGGAGAGGGTGTTGTAAGAATTCAGAGTGAATCACTGCCATTCGCGTAATTCAACTAAAATACAATTAGGCCTCACAGGGCCACAGTTCGGGAACTGGGAAGTAAAACTGCACTTTCAGTCTGTCAGCCTCCCTATTTCTCTTTTGTTTGCAATTCTGCTCTACTTTCTTCTCTTTAAACAGATTTGCTCTGTTTCTTCACCACAATCCTGGCCTAGAATGTCGCCCCGGCCTACGTCTCCATGACCTTCCAGCTCTCAACCCACGGGCAAGTGCGACATCTCTCTGGCTCTCGACCCAAATTCCCAGGAAAGGTGCTGAGTGGGCACCCCATTGTTTGAGGTGAGTCATGGGAGTCATGGGGTAAGCTGGGCCTTCTGGTCTACCACTCATCCAGTCCCATAGGAGTGGAAGGCTTCCTCAGAGGTAGTCAGAGGAGGAAACGATGAAACTGGGCAAATCTCAGGCCTACTCAACCACTTCCCTATTTTTAAATGCAGGGGAATTATCCTGTCATTAGTCATAAGCCCATCAGCAAGACCACTGGACAAATGAATAAGCAGTTTCAGACACGGAGTCAGGTTGGCTTTTTGAAGGAGATGTATTAGTCAACTTCCCATTGCCACGTATGACAAGTACCTGCAATAATCAGCTGCTAAAGAAACAAGGTTTACTTTTGGTTCACAGTCCTTAGGCTTTCAGTTCATCATCAACTGAGCTGGTTGCTTTGGGCCTGCAGCAGCATAGCACAGAAGGGAGCACAGGAAGGAACAAAACTCTTCACCTCACAGCCAAGAAGCAAAAGGGAAAGAAGGAGGGGCTACAGTTCCACTATCACCTGCATTAGCCAGGAGGTTGCCTGGTAAGCTCCACCTCTTGGCTCCACCACGTCCTAATTATGGCTTCAACACATAGGCCTTTGGAGATGCTTTTGATCCAAACCATAATTCAGGCCCTATAAGACCTTAAGGCTTAGACACAAAACTCAGGCCTAGAGCCCCAACTCATCTGAGAAAAAGCAAAACAGGTCATGTAACAGGTAACTGCCTGGATCCAGTGGGTAAGCTTAATTGTCAACTTGATTGGCTTGGGAGCCATCCAGGGGATCAGAAAACCACACTTCTGGCTGTGTCTGGGCAGATCATGGAGGCATAGACTTGGCTGGGGTGGATACCCAGTTCTTCTCCACTTCCTCCCAGTCTTTGTTCCCCTGCTTTGTGTCCTGGCTACCATTAACTAAGTGGTGTTGTGCCACCTGCCCTTCCACCAGGATGTTCTTGCCTTGGGGCCAGCTGACCATGGAATCAACTTTCTGAAATTGCAAACCAAATAAACCTCTTGTCCTTGAAGTGGCAGACATGAGGTAGTTTCTCCAGAGGCAGGAAAGCTGGCTAATATTCCAGCCTACCAGCTCCTCAGTACCTCCACAGAGCTGGGAACCATGAGTGAGCAGGAGGTCTGGGAAAATGAAAAATCTAGGGAGTCCCACAGCTCATGAGAAATGAAGAAACTGGCATTTGGGGCAGAGCCACTTTCGCTGAAATACGCACTGTGAGCAGTTCCAAGGAAAGCCTGGGAAATGCCAGTTGTGCCCCAGATAGTGAGGCATTTATGATGACCCTACAATTTCCTGCATATATTTCTACATCCCTTTGGGATGAAGCAGCACCCCCAGAAGAGAACTTAAATGGAATGCTAGCAGGGAAACCCTCAAGTTTGAGACTATCTGTGCTTTGGGATAAAGAAGGGAAAAAACAGTCTTATATATATCAAGGAGAATATTGGTTTAGCTGTGGCAGAAACCTTCTGGAACTCAATATCATGACAATATTTGACATCAAATTGTCAAAGAGTGGGCCTTTGACAATGTTTTCCTCTTTGGAGCTATTAGAGTGTATGCATATGTTTTTTTAATAAGATAAATAACCTCCTAAACCAATTTAAGTACAAACCTACTCAGACATAAGAGGATGGAGGAAATGACTGTTTAGGGACTTCAGATTCTGCATGGAGCATTGTTAATGAAGTCTGCGGGATTAAAATTAATGTACATCTTCAGTTAAAACACATATAATAATATTGTTACTGAGAGATGCATTTATGCAGTCTAATGAGGCATTGTCCTGTCCTAACAGTATCTGCTTTGAAGTCATGATGAGTCACCGTAGGCAGTGCATGACTGCAGCGTGCTGAGGCACTGCCATCCATGGACAAGCGACATCACTGGGGACCTGCCTCAACCGCCCCACAGAGCTCTTTGCCTATAGCAGCTCCCAGCCCTCATCAGTCGCCTTCCGAGGATGCCAAGCCGCACTGCCTCTTGATAAGTAGCCTTCTAAATTTCCCCAGAAATATGGTCAGTTACATTTTCTGCCTCTTCAAAGGAGAAATTAATACAGGGAGCAAACAGGTTTTATTTGGCCTACCCACCCACTCCATTCCAACCTGACAGTTTAATCAACTCATTGTGTTTAAAAAATAACTTTGATTATATTAGAGAAGAGAAGCTGCTCAGAGCTCTGTGGTCACTCAGAGCAGAAATTCCAAAGCATGTCTCATTTTTCAGACTGGTTTTTGAATGCATTTGTTTTCCTCTTTCTTGGTCTCATTCTCAAAAACACACTAGAGATCAGAGGAGACTGCCTTGGTACTGCCTACCTGGGCTTCCATTTGGCAAATGTTTAGCTCTCCCAAGACTTCCAAAATGCAGTAAAGTGGGCATTAATAAAACCCTCTTCACCTGTTCTGTGATGTGGCGCTTGAAGAGATCAGTAGAGCTTATGGATAGGAAAGACCACAAAACACAAGGATGATAATTCATGGCAACACAGCCCCAAAATTCCCCTGAGGGCACTGCAGATGAAGGTGCATCCTGGGTTGGATGTGGGGGTTTTAGATATAGTATGCTGGCCCTGATCCAGGCCTACCCATGTTTGTCAGTCATTTATTACATTCTCTCAGGCAGGGCCAAGAAAGCACATCGAAGTGATGCACTGGCTAGGGTGAGGTTTGTCCCCCAAGGTTCATGCGTAGGAAGCTTGGTCCCATGTGACAGTGTGGAGGTTACAGAAACTTCCTTGGGCTTTGTGGAAGGTATTTAGGTCCCAGAGCTCCACCCCCATGACCAAGTTAATGCTGTCATGAGGGAATAAATCAGGCCTCGTGAGACTAGATTAGTTCCCTTGAGAATGGGTTGTCACTGCGGTGCTGGGCGCCTTCACTGGGTCTTTCTTCTACATGTGCCACTCATCACATACACAAACACTCTTGCCATCATGATGTCATCTGCCATGGGGCCCTCACCAGGTGCCAGCACCATGGTTTTGAACCTCTGGAAGTGTAAGCTAAACGAATCTCTTTTCTTTCACAGAAGTCATCTTCAAACATTTTGTTACAACACACAAAACAGACACAAAGACAACTGGATACAAACTGCACACTCACCTCCAGAGACTCCCAGTTTACAGTCATTTGCCTGGCCTGAGTTGGGTGTTTAGCCTGACTGCTCTACAAATCCCATGAAATCACAATGCTTGCCACTGCTGAGATATTGGTTGCTCTGAGTCATTCATATGGAGGCATAGACTGTCAGAGGTAGAAAAGGAATGCAGATTTCTCATTTTCAAGATAATAAAGCTGAAGCCCAGATTAGCAAAGAATCTCATTCCTCAAATAAGAAAGCTTCCTACTGAAAGTTGCCTCTTTTATAAATCCTCAAATGAGTAGGTGATATTTGAATACGGAACGATACTGCAAGACAGATGAGTGTTGATTTAAATGCTGCTATCTGACAGACCTGGCCATCGATCATAACCTGATGTCTCAGGAGAGTCATCCTTCAGAGTAGGACTCAGGAATCGCATGAACAGGATTTATAGCTAAACTTCCTCTGCATAGAGCTGTTCTGTGCCCAACTGCTAAGACCAGGTTCTCGAAGTAGGGCAGGCATAAGAATCACCAGGAGGATGTGCTGGGTCCACCCCCAGAGTTTCTAATTCAGTAGGTGTTATGTTTTAGATCTGAAATGGCTGCCAGAAGTCTCACGTGTGTGGAAGGTGACTGACTGGATTGCATTGGTATTCCTTTACTGGAGAGCTTACTGCTAGACATGTTGTTGGGGGGCAGGCTTGGCTGGAGGGGGGTCCCTAGGGCTGTGACCTGGAAGGATCCCTTCAGTTCTTACCTTCTCTCTCTGTTTCCTGGCTGCTGTGGGTGGAGCACCATTCCTCTGCCGTGGCCCTCTGCTCCACTGCTCCTGCTGTGGAGTCAGACAATCTCAGACAGGACTGAAACAAACCTCCCCTCTTTGCAGTTGCGGGTGTCCAATACACTGTCCCAGCAGTGGGAAAGCAACTAACATGAAAGAGAATCTGCATCTCTAGCCAGTTCCTGCTGGTACCAATGTTGACACTAAAGCTGTAGATTGTAGGGGAGTTGGCGACACACCTGGAAAACTGCTAAGGGAAAGAGGGCCCCTACACAATTAATTCATAGGAATTTTCAGAAAACTGGTACTTGCGATCATGAATCTCTTCTATGGTGTTATGGGCTGAACTGTCTCTAGGCCCAGTCATTCATAATGAAAGTCCTAATTGCTTATGCCCCAGACTGTGACTGTATTAGGAGACGCGTCTTTATGGAGGTGATGAAGGGCAGACCCATTGGCTTTCTCCTCCCAGGCATGTACCCTCTACCGCCCGATAAGCTAAGAAGTACCGTGACCTCTTATGGCTTCTCATGCAGACCTGCAAGGAAGAGCAAAAGAAGAAATATCAGCCTGCTCTGCTGAATTCTCCAAGAAATCTTCAGAGGGATGGAAGACCACCGGAAAAGTTGAAATGCGAAGGTGTGGCAAAAAGTAACAAAATACTCTGCAAGAGGGAAGCAAGAATCATGTTCCTCTCAAAGGTGATGGGAAAGGGAAGAAAAAGAACCCAAATGCCCCTAAAATAAATGCCATTTGTTTTCTTCCTGTGTTCCTCTGAACATACCCAGATACCAAATGGGAACACACAGACAGATCCACTGCAGATACTGAAAAAAAAAAAAAAATTACGTGGAAAGTAGACTGAGTAGTCAGCCAAAGATACACAACCATACAAACAGAGAGCAGCTAAACTACTGGAGAAACAGAAAAAAGGTTCTGCTCTATACCACTTCAAGAGCAGAAGTGAAGCAGCAAAGAAGAGTCCCAGGCCGGGCCCAGAGAAGAAAGGACCAGAAGATGAGGGGGGAGTGAGGAGGAAGAGGAGGAAGGTGAAGAAGTGACTGTCCTATAATGACATGTGGAGTATACGCATGCGCTTAGGCACTATTTTGCTAAAAATGTGGATTCAAGTACAGCTCACCATCACCTCTAGGAGAAAAACTGTACAGATTTTTGGATAGCTGATGACAGTCTCTGTAGAGAAAATACATTTTTAAAAATTCAGATTGTTGCTTGTGGAGGGGCTACTACTTCCAGTTAGGCTTTAAAGCTTCTAATATTGAATGTTCCTAAAGGGCTCATGGTTTCTCTAATGTCACCTGTATGGCCACACAACAGATTTGCAGAAACTAGTACCAATAGTAAGTTTTGAGTTGCTTTTTTTTTTTTTTTTACATAATGTTGTACTTATATATGAATTATATTAGCTCTTTCTGCAAAAAAAGGAAGTGATTAAGTTAAAGTGAGGCCAAACGGTTAGTCTCTAGTCCACTATGACTGCTGTCTCTATAGAAGAGGAGAAAAGGACACACACACATGCACACACACACACACACACACACACACAAAAGACCATGTGAGGATACAGCAAAAAGCCCATGGACAAGCCAAGGAAAGAAGACTGAGAATAAACAAACCCTGGGGCCAGCGAGACAGCTCAGCAGTCTAAGTGGCAAGTACAATGACGAGGCTCAATCCCCAGTACCTCATCATGCAGGCCCCACCCCAGGTGCACCAAGCTGGCCACCAAGACCAGGCCTAGTGGGGTACACCTATACTCCCAGTGAAACAAGAGGATCACTAAGAGTCCGACCTATGCAGTGAGACTCTACCAAATACACAAAAACAAACAAACAAATAAACCCTAAGAACAGCTTGACCTTGGGCTTCCAGTGTGCAGAACAGTGAGGACACACAGCAGTTGTTTAAGCACCCAGGCCATCATGCTTTGTTATGGCCTCCCCAGCAGACCAGGAGAATTCACATGAGGAAGCAGGAAGTGTAGGTGTTGATCCTGAAGCAGATGAACTTGGTCCTCCCTTCTCTCCAGACATTCCGTCTCAACCAGTCCTCACTCTCTTCTGTCAAATGAGAGCAGAGACCTAGGCCCTTTCTGCCACATGAGGTTTAAGTGAAGATGGAAAATGAGAACTGGGTCAAATAAGGGGCCTCCAATCCCAGCACTGTAGCAGGCCAAGGCAAGAAGATCACGTTTCAGCCCAGCTTGCTTGGGCAACTTAGTGTCACAGATTGTTTCTATAAGAAGTAATTAATTAATTAACTTCAAAGGTTAGGGGTATAATCTAGTACAAGGCCCACAGTTCAATCACCACTACCACCAAAAAAGAAAGCAAACCAGGCGTTGGAGGTGTAGCTCAGTAGTAGAGCTACTGCCTGGTATGAGCAAAGCCCTGGTATCTATCTCTACCAACAATGCAAAACTAAAATACATTATAATAATTGTTTTTTGAATGGTAGTTTTTTTTTCTTCTGCGCTTGCATAACTAGAGGTCTGGATAAAACACAACAACAATAATGATGATCTGTTTAGTAGCACTAGAAAGTGATCGGTCACTTTAGAGGCAGCAGGATCTACAGAGTAGGAAGCCTGTAGAAGGGACTTACCACTTCATTTATTCCTTTTTAACGTGGAGCACAACATGGGCTCCAACAAACCCATCCCTTACTTTTCTAATGTAAATTTTTACTTTAGCATACTAGTAACTGGTTGTGGATCGTAGTACCTTTCCCTAAGGGATACAGGAAGCAATCTTTTATTTTCACCCAGGTAGAACCATGAAAGGCAAGGTATATGCATATGTGCAAAAGTGTCAAGCCAGGATTTACACCCACATGATGCTCCATGGAACAGTTTTTGCATATGTTTACCTGAGCACCACAGAGGATATAATATACTTTTATATCCTTTTATATGTTTTACTTTTTTTGAGGCAGGATCCTGCTGTATAGCCCAGCCTCATTTTGGACTCACTATGTAGTTCAGGATGGCTTTAAATCAATGGCTATCCTCTTGATTCAGTCTCCCAAGTGCTAGGATTACAGGCATGTGGCACCACACCTGGAAGGAATTATTTTTTACGTTTTCTTTTGCTTTTTCTAGTAAAAGTAGCTCAGTTCAGTACAATGGCACATGAAAAACCAGCTTTTCAAGTGTTGGAGGTCAAAAGTGAATCATCAGATTACTCATGCATGGATGATGAAGATGATCCACTGTGAAAAAATACATGTTTTTCATAATTTAAAAGTGGTGTGGGTATATGATAATGATGATGATGACTTCGATGCTGGCCGTGGGAACCAAAGTTCCTATGACAGTGAAATGGGGAAAGAATCAACTGATACAGACACAGGGAATGCAGACCTCCTTGACTCAGATGACAAAGAAAACAGCGATGTGAGTACCTCTTTGATTCATCAAAATGTGAAGTGGTCATGCAACCAAATGGAATGATTCAGCATTAGAACTAGCTCTGAAAATATAGTGAGGGTCTTGGTGGGAATGAAATGTACTGGGCAGAATTCCAGTACTGTCATTAATGTTGTAACAGACAAAATGCTATAAGATGCTGTGAGATACACAAAGGATGAACTACAAGTAAAATGCTCAGCCATATTGAAAAATGCATTTATTATGATACCTCACTAACCAAACTGAGAGCGTTTAGGTCTACTGTAGTTAGCAAGCATCTCTTGTGGCAATCACAGGAATGTAAAAGACTTATGGTAGAGTAATGGTCAAAATATGGCAGAAAAATATCTGCCCTTGACATGCAAAGATTTATTATGCTTTCAATTTAGAAGTTTATCCTGGAACATCAGTTCTTGTTTGTAAAGTAATGAACCAAATGATATTGTGAATACACTTGTTGTTCCCATCTCCCAACGTAATCAGAATGTGATACCTGACAATTGGTTTACTGATTTCTGCTTGAAGTCACATTTGCTAACAGAGAACAAGTTTGACCAGTGTAAGAACTGTATGCAGGAACAAAGCAGAAATTCCAAATGAAATGTTGCAGTTTCAAAACGGAATTACCTAGTCCAGTCTTTGGATTGCAGAAAGACTTACATCGGCCTCACATACGGCAAAGAAAAACCAATTGGCACTGCTGATGTCAACATTGCACCATGATGAGAACACAGATAGTGGAAGCTTGAGATGGGAAATTTCTACAACAAAACCAAAGGCTGAGTGGATGTTGTTCACGAGTTATCCAGCAACAATGATGTCATTTGAAACGCGAAGTGTTAGCCAATGGTTGTGTTTTACTCAATCCTGAACATGTGTGGCATAAAGAATTCGATAGTTTACAAAGAAAATGACAAGTGCCAAATATCACAGAGAAATTTTCTTGGAGGATTGGAACTGGAACTCATTAGGGATCTTTTACAGTAGAGGAAAAGAAAATATTTCGGCCCAGGGAACTACCTGGAGGCCACACTGGTGAGCTGATAGATGAACAGGCAGCTCAAGGACCTACTATGACAGCAGGAAAACCAAAAAGATGTCAGTTGTGCCCTACAAGAAAGGACAGGAAAACAAAACACACATGCTACCAGCGTAAATAATACTTGCGTATGGAACATGCTATTTTTATGTGTGAGGGCTACCTTGGGTGTGACAATTGAAGCAAAGTTTCTCTTATAGTAGAGTTCTGTTGGCGTTTTCATTGTACTTCACGTAGGAATTGATTTCTGATGTTAATTTTAGGTTTTACAAGCAAGTACACAGCTGATATAAAAATATTGATATCTATTCTAAGTACTCATTACATGTTTGATATTCTATTTTCTTATTATTTTTTGTTATTTAGGTGTGATAATAGAAATTTTTGTAGAGCATTGTTGGCATTTTCATTTTAGTTTACATAGGAATTTATTTCTGGCATTATCTTTTAGGTTTTTCAAACAAGCACACAGCCGATGTGAAAATGTCGATGTTTCCTCTAAGCACACAAATATGTATTAAGAATTTAACACTTTATTTTATTGATATTCTATGTTCCTGTTAAGTACACACTGCATAAAATAAGAAGCTCCTGATAAAATAGCAAGACAAGCCACATGTCCAGTATGTCCTTCAAAGAGGCCAGGAAAGCAAAATACATAGGCTGTCAGTGCAAGCAATATGCATGCACGGAATGGGTTATTCTCATGAGTAAAGCCTGCCTTAAGTATGATAAGTGAAGTAAAGATTTTTTTTGTAGAGTGCTATTGGCATTTTTATTGTAGTCCATATGGGAATTTATTTCCATTGTTCTTTTTTAGACTTTGTGCAACAAAAGCCTGTTGATATTCAATTTGGGGGGAGATCCACACCTACCACCTCACTCCTGACCCTCCACATCTGGCTGCTCCCCCATCCCTTCAGCAGGGGTGCTCCTGTGTATGTCAGCACAAGGGGACCCTTCAGAGGTGGAGAGAAACCTGAACTACTGGTTTGGAAAGTTTCCAGTATATTATTTTTTTTAAAAGAAAAGAGGAAGAAGAGACAAGAAAGGAAAGAAGTCTGCAAAGAAAGCAGTTAACAAAGCAAGCATGAATGCTATTTTTAAAAAAGACTGTTTGTAAGCCAGGCATGGTGGTACATGCCTGTAATCCCAGCGTTAGAGAGGCTGAGGCAGGAGGACTGCCATGAGCTCAAGGCCAGCTGGAGAGAGAGATACTATTCACATGGTGAGTGGGCGCTTGGCTGGCATCCAGGATGTTGGATTTCCAAAGGTTCCCACCACTCCCTGGTACACCTGGCTCTCTGAGCTTAACAATTTGGCCTAATAGTGTAGATTATGCTGTGCTTCTGGGAGTACAGAACTGGCAAGGGCCCCAGTGAGAAGAGGTGTACAAGACAGGCCCCCACTAAAAACCCTGGTGCAGGGTCTCTCAGGGCTTCCCTGGTAGACACCATTACACACATGTGGTCAAAATTGTAAGGCTCTTTGTGTTATTTTGTGAAGATCTTAACTGGTTTTGACTGTAGAACTGGGAGATATTTCACCCCTTAAAATGGAGTTAGCAATCCCCACGACAGGCCACTGGAGGAATTGGGACATCCAGTCTGTTCTACCACCACAGGACCCGTGGAAGCTTGCACCCATTTCAGCCCTGCCCCTTCCCTCCTTGCTGACCTTGTTTGGTATCATGTTGCTCTGACAAGCAGCAGCAAAAGGCCCACTACGTGCTGAGTCCTTTGGGTCCTTCAGAAGCGTTGACACTGAGCTGGTCATGAAGATCCCTGGCTCAGAGCAGAAGGGAACAAAAACCAACACCCAAAGAGGGTAGCCACCAGTGCAAATGCCACCGTGCAAACCAACCCCCAGAGGGGTAAGGAACACAAAATAATCTTGCCCCTCCCCTGACCACTGTGACATTTCTAGAACTGCAGCAGCACTCTGAGCACGGACCCTCAATAGTGAACTTGGAAAGCACCAGAACCTTCAAATCCCTTGGGCTTCGAAATCCTTTGTTAGTCTGAAACCTTTCCTGAAAGTCAACAAAGTGGAGTTCTTCCGCTGCACTTCCTCCTTCAGGGTCCCCAGGGAACTGCTCAGAACCCCAGACCTCAGAGAGGACACTCTAAAAACAGCTCATCTGACTTAACCCTTAGCTGACCACTGCACCTGGCCACAGACCAAAATGAAGATTTGCAAATGCATTCAGTCCTTATCACAGCATTTCTAATCCCACCACCAAAATTAATGGGGAGGAAAAAAACCTTTAGAACCACTTAAGACTTCTGCCAATTTTTTTGTCCAGCCCATCGTGCACTCTCTACTTCTCTTTTATGACTTCAAGAAAATAAGTTAGAACCAAAACATGGAGGAGTCAGGCGTGAAGACCAGGCCGGAGACAGCCCCACCTGCCACAAGGGTACTCAGCTGACAAAATGCAGATGTGGCCAAGGAGCGGGGCAAGCAGAAGCAGCCTTGGGGGCCAGCCCTGAGTGGTGCCTGAGCCAGACACATGGAACCCAACCGTGTCCTGGCCGCCCAGCCTGTGACTACAAAATAAGGTCACACCTGCTCCTCAGACCCACATCAGCCCTGCGTTGGTTGCAGACAGCCAGCGTTTACCGGCTTCCCCTCCCCAGAACTCCCTGGAGATCCCCAGGGAGTGCCCCACGTTCCCCAAATCTGCCCCGCTCATCACGTGCCACCTCAACCACCATCTGGCCCCAGCCCTGCCCTCCTCTCTGTCCTGAAGCCCAACTCTGCAGGCAGCTGAGGGGCCCCTCCCTCCGTCGTGGCCAGGGCACCAGCCCCGTCTGGTCCCACACAGTGGCAGTTACTGTTGGACTGGAGCCCTTAAGATATTATGAACAGCCAGGGCATGACCAAGGAAACCTGTAACCCCAAGAACATAAACAGGATTCTCCAACATACTGTCATGCTGGGCTCTGCACCCCAGGCCCTGCGCCCCGGGCTAGGATTTAAGTTCTAGCTTCCAGTTTATTCCTCAAGAGCCAGTTCTCTTTCCCTGCATTAAGTCTGAGCTCTAGTCTCCCCAAAATTAAGGAAAGGAAAGCTTTTCCCAGAGGGGGAAAGGAAACATTTTGTGGGAACTTATCTCTACTTTCAAAGAAGAAACTTTTTAGATCATCATCCCCTCTGGCCTCAAATTCTTCACATCTGAAGGCTATCAGTGCTTTGCCATTGTTTAACCAGAGGCCTTAAAAATCATTTTCCAGACAAATAGTCAGCAGTTTGTTCTCAAGGTGGAATAAAGTTCCCACACCAGGAAAACAGAAAGAAGCTAAAACAATGCGTCAGAACTACTGCTTAGGTACTGGGGAAATAGCTCAGCAGTCTAAAGTACCTGCTTAGGCAAACTTAGACAAGCACAGCGCCTATGGTTCAATCCCCGGCATAACATGTGTGCCAACCCTGTCCCCAGGGCAAGTTGAGCCAACCAAAAATAAATAAATAAATAAATAAAAATGCTTAAATGGTACTTTCTCTACTTTGAACCCTTGACAATCCACAAAAATAACTTGGCCAACAAGCGTAAGAAAAGATGCTGAACATCCCCAGTTACTAGGGAAATATACATCAAAATCAGGAGATACCACCTCATGCCCATTAGAATGTCCACTGTAAACACACATATGCGTGAACTGGCGAATGTCGGTAAGGATGTGGAGAAATTAGAGCCCCTATGTACTGCGGGTGGGAATATTAAATGCTGCCACCCTGGAAGAGCAACATGTCAGGGAGTCACACTTCCTGGGTCGCCCACAGAATCTCGAAGAGCATCTGTACACCACGTTCATAGCAGCGTTGTTAACAAGGACTAAGAGGCTGAAGCAATGCAAAGGCCCATCAACAGAGCCATAATAAACAAAAGGGGGGAGATACTTACAATGGGGTATTATTCTCATTTGTGGGGTTTGTTTGTTTTGTGGAATCAGGAATTGAACCCAGGACCTTTAAGTAAGCTATGATATTTTTTCTTCTTCTTCTTTTTCTTCTTCTCCTTCTCCTTCTCCTGCTCCTGCTCCTTCTCCTTCTTCTTCTTCTTCTTCTTGAGATAGGGCATTGCTGGATTGCGTCATTGCCCTGGCAGGACTTTAACTTGCTCTCCTCCTGCCTCACCACCTCAAGCACTGAGATTACAGTTATGCACCACTGCATGCCCAGCTTTCATTCTTTTTTTCTTTCTTTCTTTATTTCTGTGGTGTTTTTTTTTTTTTTCTTTCATTTTGTTTGTATTTTAAGGAAGGGTCTACAGGGTGTTCAGGGCCTCACTACCAGATTAGACTCATACTGATCTGCCTGTTTACAGCCTCCCAAGAGCTGGCATTACAGGTGTGCACCACCACGCCCGGTCTCAATCACCGTCTCAGTGCACCCTGGGGGATCAAACCCCCAGCCCCTGCACCTACTTGCAGGTGCTTTAATCTGCTGAACTATTTGGCTGGCCCCTTCATTCTGTATTTTTAAAAAAGGAATTCCCATCACACAGTATATGGATTGAACATAGCTACATCCTGAAGCCATTAGCTAAGTGAGATTAACCAGGTACAAAAAGACAAACACTATGATTCCACGCTTCTGTGATACCGCACTTTGAATAGTCAGCATTCACACAGGCAAGAAGAAAATGGCAGTCACCAGGGACTGAGGAGAGGCAGACGCAGAGGGCTGCTCTTTAATGAGTACAAAGTGTCTACTTGGGAAGACAACACAGTGCTGGAGACGAAGGGCAGTGACACTAGCACAACAACATCAATGTTCTTTTTTTTTTTCTGTACTTAAGGCAGAGTCTACAGGGTCTCACTACACAGACCAGGCTTACAGTGAGTCTTCTGTTTTCAGCCATCTCAGCGTACCCCACAAGTGGGCACACAGGGAATCGAACCCCAACCGCTGCGCTCTGCCTAAGCAGGCACTTTAGTTCACTGAGCTATCAGGCCAGCCCTAACATAAATGTTCTTAGTGCGTCTGAGCTACTTACTTCGAGGTGGCTAAGGTGGTAACTTTTATGATAGGTGCATTTTACCACAAATTCTTAAATAAATAAGTAGTTGTGGGGAGGGCTTGGGCCAAGAACCCCAACATGCACATATAACCCCACCCCCTCCTCTGAGAACAGGAAGTACAGAAGGGGCTTAGAAGTCAATGTGTGACAGAAACTTCCTGATGACACAGTTAGGCTGGAGTCCTATTGGCTCAGTTAAGGATGCATGAGGAAGTAATGACTGCCCACAGTGGGACAGATGCCCGCTGTCCAGGAGAACTTGCTACAGGGGTAGAAGGGTTCTCTGCACCAGCCAGGCCGCAGAGCATGGAACATGTGGCCCACATGGGCTGAGCGGCTGCAATTTCAATTTCATTTCATTTTATGACTTTCAACATAAATAGTTCCTTGTGCCTGGTGACTATCATCCTGAGCAGCACAGGTGTGGATGTCCACAGGTCGCTCGAAAAGAGACAAAATGATATAAATAAATATGTAAATAATTAGCATCAGCTAGTAAGAAATTACCTTTCTCTGTTAGGATTAAGGCAAAGGTAACTTTCTTATCATACCAGTTATAAGAATTATAACCAGCCTGTTCGTAAAATTTAGCTGTCACCTTACTATCCTGATTTCTCAGAAGACCAGAGAAGCAGATGCGTTTAGGTAGGTGACACAGAGGTTCCGTGTGAGGGATTTCACCTTGGTTTTTAGCCTGGTGCATTAGAACCCAGTAGAGGAACTTGGTTCAAAACTCTGGCCTTCTCTGATTTTTACAATGCCACAAATCCATCACACTTAAAAGTGTTCTGTTTAAGTCTACAGGCTGTTCCGTTTTCTAACAAGTGATGGAACTATGTCAAAGAGAGCTCCTGGGCAAATGTCTAATGACAAAAGGACTGAAACTAAGTGTGGCCTCTTTGCATCATTCTCCACACAGGGTTGAGGTTTCTGAGGGCGCCAGGCTTGCTTGGCCTGCAACCATATGGAGGCTGGCCTCTACAGACACCAGAGAATTTCACATAAAAGCCCAGATCTCAGACCTCCTTTAAGAAATGGAAAGATCGGGCCATGTTGCCTGTATCCTTGCCCAGCGACACTGGAGCTGAGTTGTGGCCCATCACTAAAGATGGCGCACAGTATCTCCAGGAGCCGAGGTCCCCAGGAGGCCTGCTTCTCACAGGCACATGGTGCGCTGGTCCCTGTAAGCAGCTATATTCGCCACCTCTGTTGGAGAGAAAGAACTGAGGAATCACACTGAAAGGATCTATTATATATCTCTTTCCCACCCTCAGGCCACCACAGGGGAAAGAAAGTCTTATCCCTCTTTTTACTTCTTTTTTATCCCACATAAAATCCTGAACACAGTAGGTGTTCCAATTATACTTATTCAACTGAATTGGGCTTGAAAAAGAAAAACAAGTAGAATTCTGAGTCATGCCATGTCCCTGATTCCCTAAGCGAAAGAGGACAAATGATCTGCCTAGATACCATGGTTGGAACAAAACCCAGGCCTCCGGTGCATTGCTTGGCTCTAAACTACCTTACCTGTAGTCTCAAAAGGACGCAGCTCCAGGGTGGTCCTGCAGCCCCGACCCCCTCAGGTCACCATGACAGCAAGGTTCCAACACCGTGGTCTTCCCCCAGGCAGGGGACTGGGCATTCTCCACAGCCCAGGGCTCAGGCAAGGGAAGCCAGGAAAGATTGGGCGTGCTATTTTTAAACTTGCAAAGATCATACTGTACATCGATAATGGGAGCACCTAAGTGGCCCCACGTTACGGCCCGAGTCAGCATGCTATCTGCGTGCTGAAGATAATAATCCTGCTTCGAATAGTAGCCCCTTGAAAAGGCGCCCTGTTCAATGCAGTGTTGCATTAAATGGGACTGCTTTTGAATAGGCCAGGCTCCATTTATTTATGAAGAAAATCTCTCTGAATCACCATCTCCCTGCGGTGGCACATTCGTGTATTCAACCAGATGCTTCGCTGGTTTTTTTGTGTGTAAGCTGAAGCTGAAAATATTTTACTAAATATAAATATCACTATACAGCGATAGGTGGTTTTCTGCCTATTTTCTTCCTTTTATCCACTCCCCTTTTCTTGTTGAGTTCTTACACCTACCATTCAGGGACTCTCTCTCTCCTTTTTTGTACCTTGCCTAGTTTTTCTGCATTTGTGGAAGATTTTGTGTAACCACTGGATTGTCTGAATGGTTTAGGACCCTGGTAATCATTAATCTGAAATAACAACAATCATTATTGCAAAGGCAATTATTGAGTGCCAGGCCCTACGACAGGGACATTCTGTCATATGTATGACATTACTCCACTTTCTAATCAAGATCTACTCATAGAAAGGAAGTAATCCAATCCAATTCATGGATTGCCAGTCCAGTCAACAGAAAAATAACACAAAGCCAAGAGATAGTCAGACATTAGATTATGTTTCAATACCTGAGACATGTTGCCCCAAGAGACAAGCACTTTGGGAAAAAGCATACAGGCTTACTTTCAGTTCAAGCATCCTTTGGAATTAGATGGAAAAGACATTTCTTTTACCTTATGAGCCAAACAAATACAAAGTCTAATCAGCCAGTCACGCAGATGGACATTTCAGTCTTCTAGTAGAACGTGGCTGTCCACCAGAGAGAACGAGGAACATCAGCCTGTCCCCTAATTAGGGCCCCTAGGCGGACTGAATGTAGGATTCCACGTGATCCCGCAGGGTTCACAGTAAGAATGCTCTCAGAGAACCAGCAGAACTCACCCAACATCATGAACTAGGAGTCTGATAATCCCAGCACTTGAGGAGGTTGAGGCAGAAGAATGTGGAGTTCAAGCCTTGCCCAAACAATTTAGCAACTTAACAAGACCCTCTGTCAAAATCTAAAATTCTTTGTGTGTGTGTGTGTGTGTGTGTGTGTGTGTGTCTGTCTGTCTGTCTGTCTGTGTGTGTGTGTCTGTGTGTAACTGGGGATTGAACTCAGGCCCTTGCACTTTCCAGCCAAGCACTTATTCTACTGAGCTATCTCCCCAGCCCTAAAATTCTTTTTCAGAGACCAGAAATGTAACTCAATGCAAAGGCCCTAGCTTTGATCCCTAATACCATCAAAAAAAATCTGAGAACATTTTCCCAAACTCTTTGAAGTACACAATTGTTTGCTTAGTGAACCAGTATCTTCTGACTCACTAAGAACCCTGTGGGATTTTAGTGAACCACTATATCATTGAAGTTTAGCATTTAATATGGAAATTGATAATGTTTTCATGTCAAGAAGTCAGATGAATATTTGATATTTTAAATTTTCTATCATTTAAGATAATATGACCAAATACAGTAACATTTCAGCTTTGCGACTCCAATTTGAATGTGTAATTGGGTGATTGATTCAGGCTTTTGATTTTAAGTTGCAATCATACTGAGTGCTTGTACACAATTAAAACATTTAAGAGTGCTCAAGGTCCACCATATTCGTGTTTATTGGATTTATAAAAATTACTTCAATGCTAAAAAAGGTTCATCAGTCAGATCATTTATGTCCTTAAAAAGATGTATTATGATAAATTTACAAGTACAACTTAAAATATGGAGAGTTCAATTAACTAAATTTATGAATTGGAACATATGTAACTCAAAGGCCCCTTGAAAATGATTGTTAAATCACACTAGAATGATAACTAGAATAATAAAATCCTTAAATTGAACTTGAAAATTTAAGAAGATTCCAGTTTTCTGAATTGAATATTCAATTCATTTTGTTTTTATTTCAGTAAGCAAAATGTTAGCTCATAAAACTGAAATAAACTTCAGAAATGTCTTTCATGGGGCCAGGGAGATAGCTCCGTGGCACAAGCGCCTGCCTGGCAAGTGCAAAGGTCATGAGATCGAACCCTGGTCTCGCAAAAAAAAAAAAAAAAAAAAAAAAAAACTCATCAGAAATGTCTTTCTCAAACACTCCCCCAAAAGCTCTTGATCCAAAAGCACCAATACAGAAGATCACTCCTTGGGGTCCTGCTCGTGATATCCAAGGTGGAGCCTAAGGATCCTGGGGTACTGTCTGAGAGACTCTGTGACAAAAGCAGCTGCCTCATGGCATCACTGCCCTGGCTGAAACACTTTCTGTGCCCTCCAAGAGCTCCTGGGCCAAGGGTGTGAGAGTTCACTTTCTACTCTAATCCTGCCAGCAGCTCGAGGGGCAACATAGAGAGTTTCTGGTGTATTTCTAATTGGTACAATTTCTTCCCCAGTATTCACAGCCCACAAAGGCTGGGGGTCCCTAAGACACCAATACTCAGGAGCATATACAGCATCCTGGCCATGTTTTGTTTACATGCCCAGAACACTGTAGAGTTGCCATAGAGGTGTTATTTATTGAGGACAATGCAAGAGTTTAAAATTCCTCTGCCAACGCCTACCAAATGTTAAATACAATACAGAATCCGACTCATACCACGGTTGTTAAACTGGAAAGGCCACAGCGCCTTCCTGTTGACCTTTGCAAGGGCTAATGGCTGCTTTTCTGACCCAGTGTAGCAGCTGCAGATGACATCAGATTTTCTGCCACACTGGCTTGAATCAACACAATGAATCCACGCAGGGGAAGGCCAAGGCCATGTGGGGCTCAGGAGGAAAGACGGGGAAGAAGTGTCCAAACAAGCAGCCCAGGAGCAGGTTTCCCCTGCCGTCTGAGAGCACCTCAGGAAGTGACTATTTCAGGCATTTTCACAAAAAAAAGTAGCCACAAAGGCATACAGGGCAGACATTGAGAGGCTCATCTCATGGGGAGCAGTGGCACAAGCCTGGAGCCCGTGCCTGGCAACTTAGGGAGACCAAAAGAAAAAGAAAAAAATGGCTGGGGACATAGCTCAGTGTAAAGCTCTGGGCTAAATTCCCAGACTCACACACACACACACACACACACACACACACACACAGAAACACACGCACAAGTGATTCTGTATCAGCCCATGTTGAAGAACGAGAAAGCAGTGAGCTTGTTTAACGGGGAAGCAACATTCATACAGCTGGTTCGGGAGCGGCAAATGCACATGTGTGTCCTAGAGCCTCTGTTCTCCTAGGTTCTCATCAGGCAAAAGAACCATCACTTCAAACATCACATGGCTAATGGCATACACATTCTGGAATACTATCATCAAAAGTCTTTTTCCTAAAGACGACCAAAGCCCACAGAACAGCCAGAGTTCCAAATCAAAGCGTGAGTGACGCTAACACACTCAGGAACAGTCCACAAAATGGAATGCTTTTGTTTATCTAAACTCTCTCCAAATATTTGTATGCAAGTGTAGGCTGGTGTATGGCCACGCTGACCCTGTCTCAGAAGCCTCTCAGATAGAATGGCCAACTGCAGTCCCAGGGCACAGTGTTTCTTTCTGGACTGTCTTGGAGCAGGAATTTTCTAAGCAGGTCAGAGCTCATCCTATTCTAGCCATTCCCTTCACCCAGTGATTTCACTTTCTGTAATAACCCAGGAGAGACCAGGAAAGTGATGCAATCCTGTCTCCTTCCCTGTCAACCACCTGCAAAGCTTTCACCGGCTGCAGTCTGCCATTCCCCAAGCTCCAGAAAGTGCCAACACCTTGAGGAAGGGTCCCATGGGCAGGAGAGGAAGCGAAGCCGTGAGCCTGGGCAGTGGAAAAATAAAAATCACATCTCTCTTCGGAGAGTAACTCAGAACCTAGGTGATAAACATAACTTCCAATTATGTGCCTTAAACCAATGTGGAAATGTGAAGCTATATTTTCATAGCAGACAATCAGCTGAAGATTCATCTGTGAACCACAAGGATTTCATAACACAAAGTGAAGCTCTGCCTCCCCAGCTTTCCTTTTGTGCTATGGAGAAAAAAGGCTCTGTGGTTAATATTCTGCAGTCCTTGCCATTCACCACCTTGCCTGGCTGCAACAGATTAAGGACTAAAGTTTCAAAATGTGGAAATAGACCCATCTTTCTGGGAAGCACCTGAATCATTTGCAAAAAATATAAATTCATGGAGTAAGCCCAGACCCAGTGAATTACATTTTCGGAGAGCTGCATATTTTAACTGGATGAATCTAGCGCCCACTAGAATTTGAAAAGTAGATTCCTGGAGCAAGGCTCTGTCCCCCAAGTGAGGAATCAAGACACCGACCGATGGATTTCACCTCAGGTGTACTCATGGGAGCAGGCCAGAGCTTAGGGCTCTCAACCTTGAATGTAAATACAGATTCTGATCCAGTGGATTCTGCCAGGATCCTGATTTCTACCAGCTCCTAGGCTGTCACTGACAAAGTTTTGATTGCAGCTGGAGGTGGGAGGGAGTCCGTTTACCACCCCAAGGGACAGCATGAGATACAGTGCAGAAGGAAGTATTTCCAACCCAAGGAGCAAAGTAGGAGGAGCAAACCCCAAGCTCCCCCAGAAGAACAAGCTTCAGCGTGACTTATTTTAATCAGGTTGCTTTCTTCACAGCTGAACTCAGCCCCTCCCAGAAGGTAGATGCTTTCACTAAAGGAACTTGAAAGTAAACTGAGGCAAGTGGGACTTTCCTCAGTGCCTCAGAAGCAACTGTTCAGGGAACAGAATGGTTAGTCTTCCATGACTTGACCTGTTAGTCACCTAGAGTCACGTCTAGGAAACTCTTATTTGAAGTAGCTGGGAAGCCTGCTCCAACCCAAGTGGCTAGTATAGAAACTAAGCTCTTCTTGGAAAGACTGGTCATGAACAAGCAACTCTGTTTTCAAACTATCACAGATCCAGACATAAAGTCACTGAAAATAGTTCAGGCAAGCAAGAAAAGGGCACTACAGGCTGAAACCTTACAGAAGCTTCCAGAAACTGGCTCTCTAATCGAAGGAAAAACATCTTAGCAAGAGAGGGTCCAGGCTATAATGAGGATAAAAATGGTTCTCTGACCCTTCTCAATGTCGTAAGCAAGACTCAGGGTTTGTCTTCGTCAAATATTTCAGGGTACAAGATACCTTTGGGGTACTTAGACTATACCCCAATTATATCGGAAAATAGTATTTTTAAAAGTAAGAAAGTATCTTCTAACTTAGAAGAAATTTCAATTTAATAAAGTAAATCAAATAATGAAGCCAGGTAGCAGGGTACTCGTACTTATGTATTAAATCTGGAATAATGTGGGTATATATGAAGTTTGAAGGGCACTGAGAAAGATCTTGCCTAAAAAGTATTTAGAAGTCTCCCAATTTTGAGTTAAAATATATATAGTCCAGGGATTCCCTTAGATGCATGTTTTTTTTTTTTTATTTTAAGGAGAATAAAAAATAATAAAAAGAAAACATTAGAAACTATACCAAATTTCAGCCGGGCATGGTGGCACATGCCTGTAATCCCAGCACTTGGCAGGCTGAGGCAGAAGGATCGGTGCAAGTTCGAGACCAGCTGGGCTACAAAAGTGAGCTCAAGGCCAGCCTGAACTGCATAGTGAGACCCTGTCTCAAAAAGACAAAAAAAAGAAACTATATTGAATTTCAAAAAAGAAGATGATGAAAATTCAGCAATTAATTATTTGTTATATTGTTGTCTTCAAAGTAGTTGTTCACTTGGATCCCCCAGTCTGCTGTGCGAGCCCTACCCCCAGGGTGCACTAAGAAGGCAGTTGAGACTGGGTGCAGTGGTGCACGTTTGTAATCCCAGCTCTTAGGAGGCTCAAAACAGGTGGATCACTAAGAGTCTGATCTAGTAGTGAGACCCTGAACACCCTGTAGACCCTTCCCTAAAAAACACAAAGTAGTTGTTCAGATTACCAGATACAAGCATGTATAATTGGTCAAAAAAAAATTTAGTTTTAACTATTCCTTCCAATAAACCAATAGAAATTAGTAGTACAATTATCTTTATATGTATAAGATACATATGTGTATATATATATTTTTTTTATTTATTTCATATATACTCACATTATTCCAGATTTAATATATAAGTATTAGTATCCTGGCTTCATTATTTGATTTACTTTATCAATT
>PVKN010006690.1:0-27995 GCA_004027915.1 Capromys pilorides
GGGGGGGGGAGTAGAGAAAGGACAGGGAGGAAGAGAAGAAACAGAAGGGAGGGGAGGGAGGGGAGGGGATTCCTGGGGCAGTATCTGTATCTTTCACCAGATTCCCAGAGTACCTTAGATCAGATAAACACACCCTAAAGCAAAGGAACCTACTTAAGAATTTATAATCCAACAATGTCATAGCATATGTGAGGCCCGCACTGTGCTTTCTCACGTCCTCTCTGACCTCACGGCAGACCCACAGTAAACATTTTTTTATTTTTTTTTTTTTGTAAACTCACCTTTGTGCAACTCTCACTGCAGACCCAGATGCCCTATGCAACCTGGGTTCAAAGTCTGAAAACACTCTGCCCCCAACCTCAAGGGCCTACGCAGGAGAACGACATAGCCGGGATTTCAATTTTCTCCTTCCTGGGCCAGGGAGACAGCTCAGGGGAATAAGTGCTTGCCTGCTAAGTGCAGCGTCCTGAGTTGGATCCCTGGTACCGCAAAGCAAAACAAAACAAAAACCAAAGCAAAACAAAAAATCTGCTGTTGCAACAAAAAAGTCAAACAGGGCTTGTACCCAAGTCTTTGGGACCTGACACTCCAGCACCTGCAGGGGAGCCACCCCCGAGCCCCAGGCCAGTCTCATCCCTCCCTGCAGCCCGTCTACCTCTGAAGACATTTCCTTCCAGAGTGCCTGGGCCCCGGGTACCGCCCGCTGAGCGTCCATGCGGGTCTACAGCAGAGGCCTGTAGTACCCGCAGTTCACACGCTATACCTCAGGAGGGCCGCGATCGTCACGGCCACGCCTACTTCCCAGCAGCTAGCCAATCGCGCCTGCCAAACCATGCCCAGATTGCAGGCGCTGATCGGCTTGGGAAAAGCGGGCTTCTGATTGGCCCGCACGCCTTTCTCTGACGGGGCTGCGCGGGAAACCGCCGGATCAGGCAGGCTGCGGAGGAGCGCGGAGGTCCCTGGTGCTGCTGCGCCTTTCATGAGACACCATGAGCTGCATCAACCTGCCTACGGTGCTGCCTGGCTCCCCCAGCAAGTCACGGGGTCAAATCCAGGTGCGAGGCGCGGGGCTCGGGGTGGTGCCCGGCGGCCGCGCGGGGTGGACCCCGACGTGATCTCTGCTTCTCTCTTAGGTGATTCTCGGGCCCATGTTCTCAGGGAAAAGGTAATGCCTCCTTTGGGACCCCTGTCCTTCGCCGCTCTTCCCAGATGCCTCCTCCCGGGCCGACCTGCGCCTTCCCGCGCTGGATTCCTCTTCCCCTTCCCCAACTGAACACGGCTGGCAGCAGCCTAGCGCGCCCCCCAAAAAATAAAAGTCCTCCGAAGGGGCGCCCGGGTGAGTCCACTGGATACAGCCCTGCGGCTGCTTCCTTATGTGGCCTGGAACTTTCGTCCCCCTCCGGGACACCCTGAGGCCGTGCAGCCCTGGCCACCGTTCCCCAGGTGAGCGGCTTTTCCTGGGACAGCTGGAGTAAAAGCCCCCGACCGTCCCTCCGGCACCAACCCCTAGCTCGGAGCAGGAAGCACAGGGTCAGACGTTGGGGCCCACAAACAAGCTTTTTGGGTTGATCCAGAAAAACCGAGCATCTCTGGAAATGCTGCCAGCCCATGCCCACCTTCTCCCCCTGGTCCCCGAGAGTGCTGCCCCTCAGGCTCGATCCGCGCCGGGCGGTGTTCTCGGCCCCGCGGCGAACGCTGACTGCAGGCCGCTGGGGATGCTCGGCTGGGCGCGACTCGGAGCCCGCCTTTTTCTCCAGCACTAGGTCTCCTCTTCGCTTTCCGGGGTCGGGTTCCCGCTGCCCGCCACTAGAGGGCGGTGGCCGCCCGCCTTGTGCGCCGGCCTCACTAATCCTGTCTGTTCCAGCACAGAGCTGATGAGGCGAGTGCGCCGCTTCCAGGTCGCCCAGTACAAGTGCCTGGTCATTAAGTACGCCAAGGACACGCGCTACAGCAGCAGCTTCTCCACACACGACAGGTCAGTCCTGCCCCTCGGGTTCTGTCCCAGGGAAAATCGCAAGGCGCGGGACGCAGAGCAGTTGAGCGGAGCTAACTGGTAATTCTGATTCCTGACTGCTTCAGATCTAGGTCTGGCAAGTGAGCTGCTGCGTGGTGGTACTCAACAAGAATAGGGAGGGATTTGCACCCCCGAGGCCATTTGACAAGTGTTTGGGTTTTTTTGGTGCCGGGAATCAAACTCAGGACATTTGACAAGTTCTGGAGGCATCTTTAGTTTTCAACCTGGAGGGGCAGCTGGGGTGTCCCTGGCCTGTAATAGGCATTGGTCAGGGGTGATCCCACACATCCTATGAGTCCCCACGCCTAGAATGGTGTGGCCCCAAACGCCAGTCCAACCTGCCCAGGTTGGGGAACCTTTTTCTAGAGTTCACACCCGTCAGAGGCTGGTTATTTGGCTTGCCCGCGGATTTTTGATTTCTTAGTCATCTGCCTCTAGCTGGCTGCATCACCTTGTAGCCTTTAGACACCTGGGTTTTATGTTTTTCTGCCTGAGCACTGTGGACTTTTCGGTCAGCAACCTCTGGGCAGGAGTTACATAAAGTTCCTCAGCTGCAGGTTTGGCGCCAGCACACTGAGCCCAAGGCAGTCTTTTCTGTCCTCTAAACTTGCCTCAGTGACGTAGACATCTGGGGTGGGGGCCAGGGAACTTCTGAACCTGGAAGGGAGGTAGCGTGGAGAATGCCCAGGGCCTGAAGCATGTGTGGAGATTTGAGCCACACACATCATTGGTAAGCCGGTTCTCAGGTCCACATTCACTTCCCTGCTGCCCCCTGCACAAGATGGGGTGAGCATGCAGGGGTCGGTGGAGGCAGAGGGGGTGACCTTGTACAGTGGATATGGGGGTCACTCCTGGAGGAGCCTGGATCTAAGAGTGTTGCATGACTCACATGTCTAACACTGGCAGCATTGTCAAAGCTCTGGAGACACCGTCACCAAAGCCATGGCCAGCTTGTGGCCTGTCCTCCCTCTGGCCTTCCATATTTGGAGAGGGCATTAAAGTGTATAAATGTTTCATGTTCTTCTCGGATCTCAAGGTTCGTTATCACAAGACAGTAGTTGAGCATAGCTGTGAGCTACTTTAAATTTTTTATAAATACAGTGACAACCTGCCAAGCTTTCAAGGAACCAACTCTCTCTGAAGTCTAATTCCGAAGATTAGGCAGAAATGAGAACAGAAGAAAATAACATTGTAGATACATAAACACTATTTTTTAAAAAAAAATTATAAAAACTATTTTAAAAGGCAGAGGCCACAGCATGGCATTTCTCTCCAGAAGAAAGTCCTGGCTGTGGGGATGCAGTGGAGTCCAGGGTATCATCTGGTGGGCCTGGACCATTCCCAAGCCTCTCTCCTACTTTTGGCTCTGCCAGTGGGGACACTTCCTCACTTAAGGTCTCGCATCAGACCAGCTGACTCCTGGCTTTGTCCAAAAATAGCCTTGTGGGGGCTAGGAAGATAGCTCTATGGCACAAATGCCTGCCTGGCAAGAGCAAGGTTATGAGTTTGAACCCCGGTCCCGCAAAAACAAACAAAAATAGCCTTGTGATCCTGGAGAAATCCTTTAACCTGCTGGGGATGCCTGCCTGGGGGACATTCCAGGGTCTTGCTCTCCCTGCTGGAGCCTGCTGTCCTAGCTTCAGAGGTGGGGCTCATGGGCTGCCCAGAGCCATACTGTGGCTTTCCTGGTCCACAAATGCTGCTGCCTCCTCCACTGTGGGCCTTTTGTTTTCTGCTAAGAAACAAACCCACGGACTTGCACATACTACATGTCTATATACCTGAGGCTCAGATTTTAAATTGTACTCTAGCATTGATAGAGAAGTATAATCCAGGCTGAGTTTACACGGGGCTGGCAGGGCATGCGGTACTAGGGATCAAACCTGCGCTTGCCAGGCAGTTGCTTAGACCTGCTGAGCTATCTCCTCGGCCCCTTAAGAGTATCTTTGGGGCCAGTGAGATGGCTCAGTGGTCTAAAGCGCCTGCTAAGGCAAGCTTAGGCTACCGCAGGACAGTGGTTCTGTCTCCAGCACCACATCCTGTGCCAGCCCCACCCCAAGGACAGGCTGAGCCGCCATAGTATTTAAAAAAAAAAAAAAAATTCAGTCTTGGGGTCAGACTGTAGCTCAGTGAGAAGCCATTTGCCTGGACTACTAAAAACCTTGGGTTGATAGCAGACACCAAAAGAAGAGTTGGCCTTGGCTGCTGCTGCCACCTGCTGCGCCAACACAGCAGAGCTTGGAACCGACGCTGGACTTCTTATCTGACATTACTTTTCTAGTCCAAAGGAGTGAGCAGGGCAGGGTAGCCCATGCCTGTAATTCAGCACTCTGGGAGGCTGAGGTGAGAGTCACAAGTTCAAGCCCAACCTAGACAGCTCATGACCTAGCAAGACAGTGTCTCAAAATAATAAATTAGGTGCAGGGTTCAATCCCCAGTACTACAAAAAAGAAGAAAGCAAAGTGTCAAACAACCACTTTTCTGCCCCAGCAGATACTGACTTCTCAGGGTTAGGCAGGGCTGGTCCCTGCTGCTATGGCAGGAGCAGGGTGGCTGTGACAGTGGCCACAGCCTGCTCTCAGGGCTTGGTCTCCCTGGCCTCGCTCATGCTCTGGCTTTCCTTTCTCAGGAACACTATGGAGGCGCTGCCAGCCTGCCTGCTGCGGGACACGACCCAGGAAGCCCTGGGAGTGGCTGTCATAGGCATCGACGAGGGGCAGTTTGTGAGTTGGCTCGTCCTGGTGGCTCCCTCTCTGTTCCCCTTTCCTCTGCTTATTTACACATTATCAATTTTTTTCATATTATCAATTCTATCACTGCTATTTTAATAAAATATCAAGGTTAACGTACTTCAGCTAGTATCTGTGGCCAGCACTGAAGACTGTAGCTTTAAGGTCAGGTCACCTCCAGTCCACTGTGGCAGGGGAGAAGGAGAGCTGCTACAGCAAGCTACCTCCAGGTCCAGAAACTGAAGGTCCACGTTAAAAACAAACAAAACAACTCTAAGCCAGGTGTGGTGCGAACCTGTAACCCCATCACAGGGAAACTAAGGCAGGAAGGTCTCAAGGGCATGACCAGCCTAGGCAACTTAGATCCCACCTCAGAATAAAATAAGGACTATGGCTCAGTGGCACAGTGTCCCTAGGTTCAGCCCCAGTGCATGCATATATGTGAGATAAGAGTGGAGTGTATTTATTCAAGGTGTATACCATGATGATTCAAATATATTTCACTATTTTTTTTTTCTTTTCTAATATATTTCACTATTGAACTTTATTTCTTGGGCTAGGGAGATAGTAGAATAAGTGCTTGCCTGGCAAATGCAAGGTCCTGAGTTCAATCCCTGGTACCACAAAAAAAAAGGATGGCAAGATGGCTCAGCAGTCTAAAGTGCCAGCTTAGGCAACCACAGGGACCACAGTTCAATCCCTGGCACCACATGCTGCACCAGCCCCACCCCCAGGGCAGGCTGAGCCATAAAGTTTAAAAAAGAAAGAAAAGGAAAAGAAATTTATTTCTCACATAGTTGTTTGTTTGTTTGTTTTTTTGTTTTGTTTTGTTTTTGAGGGACCGGGGTTCAAACTCATGACCTTGCACTTGCCCAGCAGGCACTTGTGTCACAAAGCTATCTCCCCAGCCCCTCTCATATAGTTCTTCCCCTTGAGACTTGCCATCTTCCCTCTCTTTGGGTGGCTTTGGGTGATGGCCACCCAGACCCCTGGGTGGCTCCTAGCTAGACTGTGGAAGGAGAAAGACCTCCCCAGTGTGGGGTTTTCACGCTGAAAGTCAGATAATCACCCCTGCTCACCTGCTGGCTGGCATTTAGGCATGGTTCCCTAACTGCTTCAGCCCCATACCCTGGGGGAGGAAGCTTGTTGAATGGTTCTTTGCTAAGTGGTTAGCAGTCTCTGCTAGCCCTGACTGCTGGTGCAAAACCTGGTGGCTGGATCCTTACCTCCACCTCTAAAAGTCATGGCTCCTGAACCATCCTACGGAGGGGTGCGTGTCCCCACCTGCACATGTGGGGCTTCTCCCTTTGATCTGGATGCCAGACTACCAGTTGTCATTCCAGATTCTTAACCCTGGAGAGGGGTTGCAAGATGGCACAGTGAAGGGCCAGTGAGATAGCTCAGTGGGCTAAGCGCCTGCGTAGGCAAGCGCAGGTACCGAGGTTCAATCCCCTGCACCATGTGCCATGCCAGCCCCGCTCCTGGACATGCTGAGTTTTTGACCAAGATAGGGCGTGGTGACGCACACCTGTAATCCCATTGCAGAGGAGGCTAAAAATAGGATCAGCTACTGTCCAAGCTGCATAGTGAGACCCTGTACCAAATACATTTAAAAAAAAAAAAGACGGCAGAGTGGCAAGCAGTAGAGAAAGAGCCTCTCTGAGTGATACCTCCAAACACAAGTGTAGCCAAGTGGGAAAGACAAGGAGGGGAGTGAATCCCCTGCACCCAAGCAGGGTCTGAGGTGTGAACTGAAGCCCATGGAGAGTGAAGCGAGAAACTTCGGTGAAGAAGCAGGTAGCTGGTGGTGCCTGAAGCGGGACGCACTGAGGGAGAGGAAGGTTCGGTTGGCGGCCCTAGAGGCCTCCAGGGAGGGGAGTGGTGATGGAGGGGAGCAGTAGGCGTGAAGGACAAGCTGGCGGCGAGTGCTGAGAGCCCTGTTGTCCCACGGGAGAGAGCGACTGACCGGGAGCCATCTTGGAGAGCGGCTGGTTGAGCGCGGAACTCAGAGCCGCTGCTGACGCCATCCAGCAGCTCCCAGCTGGGCTCTGGCCTGGGAAGGTGCACTGACAGCTGCAGGCTGCCAGAAGGTGCAGCTTGCTTTTGTTTTTTGTCTTTTTCTGTGAGACAGGGCCTTGCTATTCAGTCTGGCCTTAAACTCACATCCTCACATCGCAGCCCAGGCTGTAATCTCCATTACCACTCCCCTGCCTGGAGGCCTCTAGGGTCGCTGGCTATCACCTCACCTTCAAGGTCTGAAGCTTCTCTCACTGTTTCTCGCTTCACTCTCCATGGGCTTCAGTTCGCACCTCAGACCCTTCCTGGGTGCCGGAGATTCACTTCCCTCCTTGTCTTCTTGAACTCAAAATGATCCTCCTGCCTCAGCCTCCAAAGTGCTGGGATTATAGACATGTGCCACCACACCTGGCTCAGTTTAGTTTTTGTTTTTTTTGGTTTTTTTCCTCCATTATTTGATCTTGTTTTTATTAGCGTGAATGTGCTTTCTGTCTTTTTTTTCCTGTCTTTTTTTGTGGCTGTAGTTCTGTTCTGTTCTTTCTAGCCCTTCTCTCCCCCAGACTTCTGCACCAGTTTCCCAGTTAGCCTTACATCTGATCTCTTCCTCGTGTACTTCTCTACTGTCTCTATAGCCCATTTAAAATTTTAACCACTGAGAGCAAAATTGGCATATTAAGGACTTGTACATTACATACAGTTTTCTGGTTTTCATTGTGTTATATAACCACCACTCTAGTTCATATGACTAAAAGTGGCAAATTTACCTCAGTTTGTCATTTTCTAGGCTGTGCTGTATGTTGTCATTGGTACCACTATAGCCAAAGGTGATATAATCATTCTAAACAGCTGTTCTTCCTGGTATGTCAAGACTGAGATTGACTTAAGGGTCACAGAAAATACTGTGGCACAGTGCCAAGAACCAGGGACTGGGCCCAACACATAGCAACTTCTCATCCCCAACAAAGTGAAGAGTAGGATTTTGCAGCTGACCCCAAAGCCAAAATCCATTTATATATTTAGTCATATCCTAAGGGTTCTAAGTACTAGCAATAAAACAACCCACCATAGTCAATTTACAAATGTCACCCCAGGAGTTAAGCTGCAGAAAGAAAATGAGAAGACACTTAAATGGGACACCACCCCAGACATTCAGCTCACTGAAGGCAAACCCAGGGATCAAGGAGGTGGGACAATCCAAAAGCCACCCAGCTGGCCTCTCTCAAGTGGTAACAACAAAGCAATTGAATGAGGCTCTAGATAGGAAAGGATCAGAAATAATTTTTCAGATAACTGCAGAGATAGTGTCCACAATGGAAACCAGGCCTAGTGACTCCAGCACAGATACAAACTAGAGGAGCTTAACACAATTAAGCATAGGGAAAGAATGGAATGTTTAGCATAGGCAAGAAATGGAATCCATAGACACAGTCAAGCAGATATCCAGGAGAATAAAAATTCCATTGACAGTATTTGCAACAGAAAGAGCCACAGTGAGGGCGGGACCTCAGCTATAGAAGACATGCTTATCGCTAGTAACCATGAAGGGAAAATTTTCTTCAAAATAGCAAGGACCAGGCAACCCACTCCAGTCCCCTTCTGTCTCTCTTGGACAGAAGCTTTCTTTCTCTCCTCAATAAATATATTCTGCTCTTATCCTTTATTTTTCCTAAAATTCATTCATGACTTTTAGAGAACACAAACTCAGCCCAGGTATCTTTCAGGTTGGGAGTTTCTTTCCCCTGTATCAGTGGTTTGGCACTATGAATTCCCTTGAAAAGCAGGACCCTTTCTTTCTCTCTTAGAAGCTTTCTTTCCCCAGTAAATATAGCTTTACCCAATATAGATTCCACACTTAAACAATATATATATATTAGCAAGGACCATGAGAAACCAATATAGCAACTGCTAGATGATACAAAGAAGAATAAATCACTTTTTTTTTTTTTTTTTTTTTTTTTTGGCAGGACCAGGGTTCGAATTCACAACTTGCACTTGCCAGGCAGGCACTTGTGCCACGGAGCTATCTCCCCAGCCCCACAAGATTTTTTATTTTTTTAACTTTATTTATTTATGTTATGGCTGACTCAGCCTGCCCTGGGGGTGGGGCTGGCACAGCATGTAGTGCCAGGGATCAAATCACTGTCCCTGCAGTTACCTAAACTTGCCTAAACAGGCACTTTAGACCGCTAAGCTATCTCGCCAGCTCTAAGTCACAAGATTGTTTGGAGTTCATGAAGGGTGCAGGAAATTGCACAACTGATATTAAAAAAAAAAATTGATAGACATTATGGCAGAAAACTTGCTTGTATTAAAAAAGAATTTCAATACAGGAAGTGAGGCATATATATCGCTTCTCGGCCTTTTGGCTAAGATCAAGTGTAGGAAGTGAGGCATATAGAACTCCAACTAGCCACGATAAAAAAAAAATTAAAAATCTACATCCCAGAATATCATAGTCAAGATTTCAAAAACTCAACACAAGAATATAATTTTACATTTGATCTTAGCTAGAAGGCTGAGAAACAATAAAAATAGAATCTTAAAAGCTATTTGGGCAAAGAGACAAATTGCCTATAAAGCACATCAGAATCACAGCTGAATCCTCAGCACAAACCCTCAGGTCAGGGAGAGCTTGGCATGAAGTATTTAGAGCTCTAAAGGAAAACAATTTTCAACCTCAGACTGATGTGCCCTCAAAACTATTGTAACTGATGGAGAAGTAAGACTTTCATGACGAAGAACATCTGAGGAAATTTATGACCACCAAACCAGCACTTCAGAATATTTTGAAAGACATTTTAGAAAGAGATAAGAACTGCAACTCCATGAACCTCAACAGAAGGAACTCAGGCAAGGCAAATAAATAGGGTGGATTCTGAACCCCCAAAGCAAGTGTTTCTTCACCCATCTTGAGTGTGCTCAGTCAAGAATGTAAGTTGATGGGGCCTGGGAAATAGCTTAGTGGAATAAGTGTCTGGCAAGCACATGGTCCTGAGTTCAATCGCTGGGTCCACCAGAAAAAAAAAAAAAAGAATGTAAATTAACATTATCTTGTGTTTTGGCTTTTTGTTGTTGTTTTGGTGGTACTAGGGGTTGAATCCAGGCCTGTCTCACTGAGCTACATCCCCAGGTTTTTAACTTTATTTTGAGCCAGAGCCCAGCTTAGTTTTAAGTTACCTAGGCTAGGCCTGATCTTTTGATCCTGTTGCCTCAGCCTCAAGATTGCTGGGGTCCTTCTAGTCTTTCGTGTGTGTCCGTACCACTGGGCTCTATCCCCTGCTCTGTGGGTGTGTTCTTACCAAGTGGCTCATAGTGCTGCTGAGCCCTTTATGTTCATGGTGGGTTTGGAGCAGCCTCAGGTGTTGACTCAAGAGGCCCCTGTGACAGTAAGATCCTTGGTGCCAGGGACACAGCAAAAGCCCCACCCTTATTTACCTATGCCAGATGGTGGTGGCTAATGATTAGAGGGCAAAGGCCAAGAAGGAGTTGAGAATTGCTGCAGGGAGGGTGCTCTAGGGGGACAGCTTGAACAGGGCTTGAAGCCATTAGGAGCCATCGAGGTGGAGAGGCCACCAGGCCACAGGGCTGCAAAGACAAGGAGAGATAGAGGAGTTTGTTGAGGATTGCCCTGGGCTGGCCATGAGCTCAGAAGACTGGGGCCAGAGGAGCGTGGTGAGACCTGCTGGACCTTTGCAGAGGTCTCCAGGTAGAGATGCCCTGCTGGGGTAATGGACAGTGTGTGGCCACACATGCATGGCTCTGTGTTTCTTTTCTAGGCCTGTTGGCTACTTTTTTTTCCCACTTATACGTTGCCTCTTCAGGGTTTCCACCTTCCCCTCCTTTCCCCTCCCTCCTTCTTTTCTTTTTAAAAACTTTATGTATGTATATATGTATGGATGTATGTTATGGCTGGCTCAGCCTGCCCTGGGGGTGGGGCTGGCACAGCATGTGGTGCCGGGGATCGAACTGCCGCTGTCCTTGTGCTTGCCTAAGCAGGCGCTTTAGACTGCTGAGCCATCTCACCAGCCTATACAGCTCCCAACTCTTCATAGCACTTTAGGGACAAATCTAAGTTGCTTGAGCTGGCCCCAAACTTGCCATCCTTTCTTCAGCCTCCCAAGCACACAGAGGTGTGCACCACGGCACCCACTCAGTTGTACTTCAAACGGACCATGCTGTGAACTCCCAGGGCTGCCCTAACAGCACTGCAGATGGGGCCGTAAACAACAGAACTTAACTGCTCTGGAGGCTCTAGGTTCAAGATTCAGGCCAGCTCCTGGAGTGCTGGTGCTCACTCTTGCTCCACCTACCCCACTTACAGTTCCCTGACATCGTGGAGTTCTGTGAGGCCATGGCCAACAGCGGGAAGACAGTGATTGTGGCGGCCCTGGATGGGACCTTTCAGAGGAAGGTAAGGCACCTGGTTGCTGGGGGTCGATCAGGAGGGAGCAGGTGCCTCGGTAGACTGCCACCATGCAGCGTCCTGTGATGGCCAAGCCTTAGCCACAGTGGAGGGCACTGCCTGAGCCCAGGGGCTCCTGGCTCTATCCACAAAGGATGCCATCTGCTGTGGCAGATGCTGTGAATCTGGAGAGGAACAGCATGCCCAGCAAGGCAAGGTCAAAGTGACAGTTCCTCTTCAGTGCTCCTGGATCAAAGGTGTCAAACGGCATGGCTCAACATCCGTGCACACCTGTGCCCTCCCATGCCTGCAGGCTTTTGGCAGCATCCTGAACCTGGTGCCCCTAGCGGAGAGCGTGGTGAAGCTGACTGCTGTGTGCATGGAGTGCTTCCGGGAAGCCGCCTACACCAAGAGGCTGGGCCTGGAGAAGGAGGTAGGGCCACCTGCGGTGGGTGTGGGCGGCTGTGGCCATGCCTCTGGGGATTCCTACACCCATGGACCTTTCTTCCCCTGCCTCTACCAGGTAGAGGTGATCGGTGGAGCAGACAAGTACCATTCTGTGTGTCGCCTCTGCTATTTCAAGAAGTCCTCGGTCCAGAACACAGGGCTGGACAAGGAAAACTGCCCAATGCTGCCAGGGGAGGCCCCGGTGGCCAGGAAGCTCTTTGCCCCTCAACAGGTGCTACAGTGTGGCCCTGGCATCTGAAGACCCCCTGTGGCCCTGTAGAGCAAAGGCCCTCCCTGTCCACCCACAGGCCTCTGTCCCTACCCCAGGCAGGCCTGCTGGTTTGGGGTCTAGTCTCCTCCAGGCTGTGGGCAGAGCCACATGCTGTTGTGACACTGGTGCTGCTGGCTGCTTCCCCCTTTGTGGCTTTCACTGCCGAGTTTCTGTTCTCCCTGGGATGTCTATGCCAGTACCCCAGAGCCCCACCTCACACAGAGGTCCCCTTTGTCCACTCGTCCCGTGTCCCCTGCTGCCCTTTGAGCTGAAATCGCTTCCTATGCTCCAGCTCAAGCAGTGGTGGTTTCTCCAGAAAAACGTCATCTTTCAGGCACTGCTGCAGCCTGGCTGCTGGGAGCTGGCTGCTGGGAGCTGGCCCCGTAAGGAGGAAGGTGGACCTGGGGAGATAGCTCAGCTGCACAAGCGCCTGCTTGGCAAATGCAAGGTCCTGAGTTTCATTCCCCAGAAAAAAAAGAGGAAGGTTGTGGGTCTGGGCCCTGCCTCTTGCTGACTGCCTTGATGTTGATGGCCAGTATCAAGTCAGTAGCTGGCTAAGTCACGTTTCTTTTTTTTTTGTATTGGGAATCAAACTCAGGACCTATTTACTTGTCAGGCAGGTGCTAGGCCACTGAACTATATCCCTGGCCTAAATTTGACTTTATTTTTTTCTTTTAATCACACTTGGGACCTTGCACTTGCCAGGCAGGCACTTAAGCCACTGGGCTATATCCTCGGCCCTTTTTTGCGCTGCAGTTCAGGCTAGCCTTAAGCTCACTTTGTAGCCCTGGCTGGTCTTAAACTCACAATACTCTTGCCTTGGCCTCTCAAATCTCAGCTGGGATTACAGGCTTGAGCCACCACACCCAGCTCCAAATTTGACTTTTGCCTGGTATCCCGATCTACACTGCTCCCACATGAAGAGTGGGAGTTCCACAGAGATCGTATTCTAGAACTTGTGTCTTTCTGACTCAGACCTATTTATGAAAGAAAAACTGAAGACTTTGTCCTATGAGAACAACTGCCTGCCTTTTTGTCTGGTTTTAGGAATGAAAACATGAATGAAACTTGGGCTGCAGGTTGGGAAGCCCAGGTGTCAGTTGTGTTGTCAGCAGGGGCTAGGAAGTGAAATAGTTTGTGGAGCTGACTGACACTGGATGGTTTGGGGCCCAAGGAGTGAGCTCAGCTGCACCCCAAGCAGCCTGGATCGCAGAGGCAGGTACCCTCCCAGGTGTGGCCCGTGCCCCGGTCCACACTGAGCTTGTATGCCCAGTGCAGAAGGGCCAGTCAGTATTCAGGGCGGCCCACCCTCTAGCCTTCACTGGGTCCCACTTGCTGGTAGTTTGGTGAGGCCTGGAGCTGACAGGCCTCACTGAGAGGGACCTGTTCTTCTGTGCCTGGTGTTTCAAGGTGTTTCAAAACTCTGCTACAGTTACACAAAAGAAGCCAGCAGTTGCTTCAGGGGCCCTGCCTGAGGGCCCCTTTCCCCAGGCCCTGGCCTAAGGTGCTCTGAGCTCTGACTGGTGGAAGTGGAAGATCCAGGCTCCCCTCTTTCTGCCCCATCACACCCAACATACAAGGAAAGGGTTATAGGAGAGGGTCTTCAGAGAGGGAGCCCCCAGGTGCCATCCACCCTCTCCACACTAGGAAGGTAGCAGTCTGGCCCAGCCAGCAAAGCAGGCCAGAAAACCTGTCTTGTTTACAAGCTGAGCACACTGGCTATTTTAGGTGTTGAGAGTGGGGGAAGGAGGTGCTACATCAAGACTTCAGAGCGCAATACCAAAGACAGCCCCTGGGGGCACACCTGAGAAGTTTTACCTGCCACCTCTAGGCCAAGGCCCAATGCAGGACAATGGGAACTGAGAAAAACATTTATTCCATCTCCAAACCAGTTTAACAATCCAAGGGTAAGGGGCATCTCCCCCGAGGCTTTTTAGTACATTCGATCTGAGGGCTGTGGCTCTCCCCCACACTTGTAACCTAAGTGGCAGAATATTTACATAAAGCTGGGTGTTCAGTCAGGCAAAGCCGTGCCCTACTGCCAGGGAAGGAGCAACAAGAAAGTGCCATGGGCCCACCCCAGGCAGGCACCAGCTCCAGACCTATGGCTGTCAGAGAGCCAGCCTGGAAGTGATTGGCACAGAGTGGTGACCCTCAGAGGACACGACACAAGCCCAGGCTGAGTAGGGCATGGCATGGGGGCTGAAGGCACAGAGGTGCAGGTGGCAGACCTGAGTGAGGAGCTGGGGGCCCCAGCCCAACCCTGACAAGAGCCAGGGATGAGGCCCTGACCCCCATCTTTGGCAGAAAGCCCAGCTAACCAGCTGTCCTTGAGAGGCTGACACTAAGGCACTTGCCAGAACAGCACATCATGGGCACCTATCTGCACCTGGCCACTCCAGGCAGGATGGGACTGGGGTGCAGCTCAGTGGCAGAGCACCTGCCTAGCCTGTGCGAGGCCCTGGATTCCACCCCCAGCACCAAAGGGGGAGAAAAAAGCAACAAGAAAACAACTAGCTAACCTTTCCTCAAATGCCCTTCAAGACTGTGGGTGACTGAAGTGCCTTCAGGAGCAAGCACCTGGGTGCTGCTGGGCACAGGAAGGCTGAGGCTCTCCAGGCAGTCGGCAGGGATAGCAAGTGGGCCGCAGCTCCAGGTGACCTTGTGGGGAGACCCAGAGGAACAGGGCACCCTGCCGTGCCGTGCCATGCCACTCAATACACAGGGGGCGGCTGGTAGCCCTCAGTGGCATCTGTGTTCTGGGTGAAAGGTGGCTGCTGGTAGTTGTCCACCGATGCACTGGGATAGGAGGCATAGGCTGTAGTGGGGTCCGGGGTGGGGTCCACATAGTTCTGGAGGAAGGCATCCACTCCAGCCTTGTAGCGCTGGTAGGCCAGCGAGGCCAGCGTGCCCTGCAGGGACATTGGAGTTAGGACAGGGTTCAGGGTGCTGGGTGGAGGGTTCGCGGCTGTGCCTAAGGACACAGGACACTGAACCCAGCGCCGGCCTACTCACCCAGGAGAAGATGGAGAAGAAGCTGAATGTGATGGCTGCCCGTGCTGAGTCTGCTCCCACCAGCACCTGCTCAGAACTGGTGGCTGCCCACTGGTTGGTAAGGAAGCAGAAACCAACAAACCACAGGAACGTCCAGAGAGCTGGGGAAATACAGGGGAGGGAGGTTGGCTTGAGGGAGAGAAGGGGGCTTTCCAGGGACTCAGGAAGGTCAGCTCTAAGGCAAGGATCTTCCAGAGCCTGAGGGATATGTGAGCTGCAGAACCAGACATAAGGACTAAAGGGCTGCCCAGCCAGAAAGGATCTGTCTCATACCCCATACCTGTAGGCTTCAGCAGATGCTCCGCAAGCCTACACCCCAGTCCCACGTGAACAGAACAAGTGAAACCTATCTGCTTCTTGGGGCTAGTGATCCTGTCCCTCCGTCAGGCACAAAGGGCTTTAATCACGAGGCCCTAATGTGTCCCTGGCTCTGGTGCCTGTTCTAAGGGTTAGGACTGAGGCACCGCAGGGCAGATACCTGAGAAGAGCAGGTCACCAATGACCAGGTACTTGCGGTCCGTGGCGTTGCTGATCTGGGGGAAATAGATGTCCACTACGAAGAAGAAACCTGAGGCCAGAAAGGCCAGCACCCCAATGGCGGAGCCATATCGGCAGGCATCTTCATTGTGGTTGAACACACAGTACAACTGTTCGGAACTGTGCGTGTTGCTGTAGCCCTCGCCGAAGATGCAGGAGAAGACGATCAAGGCAAAGACCTAAAATGGGGAAGGTGCGGGGCAGTGGGTGCCACCTGGCCAACTCCTAGGGCCGCCACGGCTTTTCCTCTGTACAGCCTGGGGTGGGTGAACAGGCACACTGCTCAGTCACCCGACCATAGTCTCCCAGCACAAGGGCCCTGCTGGGGATTCCTGGGCTGAAGAAGGTGGGGTCTGGTGGGGAACTCCTGAGGGCGTCCCCCTGCCAAGAGGCCTGTCTACAGTTCACCATTTTTTTTTTTTTTTTTAAGACTCATGATGAGGGGCCGGCGAGATGGTTCAGTGGTCTAAAGCGCCTGCTTAGGAAAGCCCAGGCAACTGCAGGGACTGCGGTTCAATCCCCGGTACCACAAGCTGCGCCAGCCCCACCACCAGGGCAGGCTGAGCCAGCTATAAAAAATAAGCAAATAAAGAAACAAACAAGCAAATAAATAAAAAAAGACTCATGATGAGGACATAAAGCAATCTGCCCAACCCTACCTTAAGTTCTAAACGACACAGGCTACAAAGTGTCAGTCTCATTGGCTTCCCATTTCACCATCTGGTTCAGGAACCACCTCTACTTTCCCAACCTCTTCCAAACACCCTGATAAAGGACACCCCCACCTCTGCAAGGCCATGTCAGGGACAGGGGGAGGGGAGGGGGCGCTCCTGTCTCTCCCAGCCCCCTTCTAGCAACAGCCCTGGCCCCTCTAGCTCCTCCCTGGTCCAGGCTGGACTCCCCAGTCCTGCCAGCTTCCTCCCTACAAGGACTTCCGCCTCCCTGGCATCCCGGTCCCTCCCCTCCCAAGGAGCTCCAGCCTCCCGCCTGTCCCACAGCAGGTCCTGACCACACTAGGTACCCCAGGTAGCCTGGCCACAGGGCAGACAAAGCCCTATGCTCAGAGCCCTGGAGCAGGGCTGGGAGCCCTGGGAGAGGTGAGCGCAGACCCTCTGAAATGCCCAGGGGGACTCCAGCCCCTGAAAACACACCATGTCTGGTAGCTTCCTCCCAAAATTTAGGGGCACGGTCCATGCCCCGCAGATGTCAGTAAATTCAGAGTAGTGTGCAGTGGGCACTTGGGTCCCTCTGAGACAACTCTCAGGACCCTGCTGTGCCCCGGATGGAAGCTCAATAGGGTTCTGGAGCGGCCAGTCACAAGCCCCACCCCCGACTGGAGATGAAGCCGGAACTCTGCGTGCTCACAGGACTCCTGGCACTGCCATCCCGACACACAGGGCATCTGGGCCAAGGCCGCAGCCCAAAGCGGTCGGTTCAGACCCCAGTCAGGCTGGGGTCCCCAGGTAGGCCGCTCTGGGCGCGGTAGGCCGCCTCTTCCTCAGCCTGGCAGCGATCACCTATCCCCCTCCTTCCCACACCTGGTACCAGAGCGCTTGCCAAGGCGTGAGCGGGCACAGCCCTGGATGGGCACACAATCCGGGCCGGCTCCTGGGTGGGAAAGGGTGCCCGCCGCACCCCACGTGGCTTTTGAAACCCCACCCCGGTGAATTCCCCACGCCAGGAGCCGCGGCGCGCCGGCCACCTGCTTCCGAGCCACCAGCGCCTTCCCCGCCAGCAGGGCGAGAGGCCTGGTCCTGCGGACCCGACTCCGCGCCAGGGCGGCGGGGCCCGGGCCGGGAGGGGGCAGCGGGGCCGGGCAGAGGCCCTGAAGGCCGGGCCGGGACGCCGGCCGCCACCACCTGTTGCGCTCCCGGGCTGCTGGCCCAGCCCGGCGGAGTCCCGCGGCCCCGGGCGCTCGCCCCGGCTCACCATGCACACAGCGCGCGCCACCACCTGCGGCTGAGTCAGGAAGCGCCGCAGGTCGAAGGAGCCGCCCGCCTTGGCCGCGCCGTAGGCCCCGCTCTCCATGTCGCCGTCGCCGGCCGCGGCCACTGAACGCAGAACCCGCCGGCCGCCCCGCCCCACCCCGCCCCAGCTGCCCCGCCCCGCCCTGGCCAGCCGCGAGGCGTGGCCTCACCCCAGGGACCGGAGCCAAAGTGCGGCCTCCAAGCCTTGGCGTTCGGGTCGGCCCTCCAGGGGGCTGGACGGGCTCTCCTCCGGGAAGCCTGCCAGACTCGCGTTTTGACCCCCGCCTGACCTAGAGGCAGGCTCTTCCAGCACCCCAGCCCTCTCAAAACCTCATCTGCCGGTGCCTGTAATCCCAGCACTTCTGGGAGCTGAGTCGGGAAAATCTCGAATTCGAACCCAGCCTGGTCAATTTTCCGAGTTAGCAAAACTCTTAAAATAAAAAAAAATTAAGGGCTAGGGGTGTTGCTTCAGGGGAGAAGGCATTTTAGAGGTCATAGGTTCGGACCCCAGCTGCGGGGTTGCCCCAGCCTTACCCTGGGCTCCCCTCCTGACAGTCACTCTTCCTTCCCCTCTGAGCTAAATAAATTTGCAGTGGGGTCTAGGCCCCACCACCATTCTTCTTGAGCTAGGCGGTTCCCCGGCCATGAAGGGCGAGTGGCTAAGGTTCACAGGCTCCCTAGTACTCAGACTAAGTGCAACAAGCCCCAGGGCACAGAGTTCAATCCTGTTCCAGTTCCACCCTCACTCCCCCACCCCTAAAGGCCCAGAGCTTCAGGTGCCTGGAAAGCCACTCTCCACGGGGCCAGCGAAGGTGTCGGGGGAGAGACTCTCAGGCCACACCCTTCCCCCCCGGGGAGGAGCTGCAGACCCGGGTAAGCAGGATTCCACAAGAGCCGGCAGGCCTTTTTCCTGTCTTTTCTTTGGAGGAAGGGGGTGGGCGTGGGTAGGTGTGCAGTGCGTTTGAAATGCTGTCTACCTAGACCAGGCTGGCTTCAAACTCAAGCTATTTCCGCTTCAGTGTCCTGAACGCTAAGATTACAGGCACATGCCGTCCACAGCCTGCCCCCTGCTGCCCCACCCCTTTTGGGTTCTTAGGTAACTTAGATTGTGTCTTTGTTTTCTGTGCTGGAGAGTTTAAGAGTCCACGCTGGCACTGGACCTGGGGCCTTCACACTGCACTTCTTCCATGGTGCTTCTCTATTTTTTGTTTTGTTTTGTCTTTGAGACAGGGTCTTGCTATGCAGTTCAGGCTGGCCTCATGCTCACTTTGTACCCCAGGCTGGTCTCAAACTCACAACCATCCTCCTGCCTCAGCCTCCCAGTGCTGGGATTCCAGGTGTGCACCACCACTCCTGGCTCTTCTCTATTTTTTATTTTTCAAACAGGATCTCACTCAGTTCCACAGGTTAGGCTCAAAAATGTGAAAATCTTCCTGCCTGAGCTTTCTTTCTTCTGTCATTACATTTTGTATTTTGTGGAGTGTGGTGGTGCAGAGCTGGAATCCCAGTGTTGAGAAGGCTGAAGGAGATTTGCCAGGAGTTCAAGACCAGACTGGAGGGCCAGGGAGATAGCTCAATGGCTTAAGCACCTGCCTGGTTAGCCAGGCGTGAGTTCAAGACCAGCCGGGCTACAAAAGTGAGCCCAAGGCCAGCCTCAACTGCATAGCAAGACTCTGTCTCAAAAAGACAAAAAAAAAGAGACCAGACTAGACTATGTATGAAGTTAGACTCTATCTGAAAAAACAAAAAATAAAAATAGATTTAGAGGGGCTGGGGAGATAGCTCCGTGGCACAAGTGCCTGACTGGCAAGTGCAACGTTGTGAGTTTAAACACCAGTCCCGCAAAAAAAAAAACAACAATTTAGATTTTTCAATTATTTTTATTCTCCCATTATTCCACTTTCCCTGCTCTTGTCTTTCTTTTTCCTTCTTCTTTCTTGTTTTGTGTTTTGGAGAGAGTCTCACTAGGCATTCCAGCCTGGCCTTGCACTCACTTGTGGCCAGGCTAGTCCTGAACTTGTGGTCCTACTGCCTCAGCCTCCCTAGTGCTAGGATTAGAGACATACACCACCAAACCTGGCTAAAGATAAACGTTATTATGCATGTTTAAGATGCATGACTTACTGTTATTAAATGTACATATAAAAAGGTTCCAGCAGTGGAATACACGAACATATACCTCATCTCAGCTACCCAAATTTTTGTTTTTGTGGAAACAGCAGCTAAAAGCTACTCCAGGGCGTGGGATATAGCTCACCCACATGGCGCCTGCCTGGCACACAAGAGACCCTAGGTTTGATTCCCAGTACCAAAAAAAAAAAACAAACAAACATGCAATTTAAAAATAAAAGCTCTTTGGATAGCGGGAGTCCTACACACAGAACAAGTCTACCACCCAAGTCCCCGCAGCTCCATGGGTTCCACATGAGTGCCGCTGTGTTCTCAGACATTGTCTCTCCATCGAGGCTTCTTTTCACCCCAGAGGAGGGTCCTTCTGAAGGGCGCAAAGTCAAGGTCGGATCCTGGAGCCTGCATCTTCCACTCACAACCTGGATCACAAAGGGGTAGATGCTAGGGTTAAGGAACGCAGCCAGCCACTCCCAACGCCTGCTGGGCGCATGTGCAGCCCAAAGAGGCAGCACCTCACCTAAGGAAGGGGCAAACGCTGGCCTCAGGCGCAGAGGGAGGCAGGTCTCTGTGCCCCATTTTACAGAAAGAAGCACTAGGCCTAGATAGGTGACAAGGGTCACCCTTGAGCCTGGCCTCTGCAAAGAACAGACTTGGTGGCCCGGAGCCCAAGGCAAGACAGGTGCCAAGATCGGAAGTTGAGGCCAGCAAGGTAGCTCAGCCGACTAAGCGCCTGCTTAGGCAAGTGCAAGGATCATGGTTCGATCACCGGCACCACGTGCCCTAATAGCCTGGCCCCCAGGGCAGGCTGAGCCCGCCTCAGTGGTGGCCTACACCTGTAATCCCAGTGCTAGGGAGGCTGAAAACAGGAGGATCACCATGAGTCCAAGTTGCATAGTGAGATCCTGTAAAAGCCAAATACATTTAAAAAAAAAAGATAATAATAATAGGGTCTGTGGAGATAGCTCCGTGGCACAAGTGCCTGCCTGGCAAGTGCAAGGTCATGAGCTTGAAACCCAGTCCCACAAAAAATAAATAAATAAAATAATAATAATGATAATAATAATGGAAAGTTGGTGGGATGGGAGAGGCCACTACCTAAGGCCAGTCCTACCTGGGGGGGGGTCACACAATACAAAGACCCTGTCATTTTACGTGTCAAGGAGGTGATGGCCTTGGAGAGGGGCTCCTGCCTCCTGCCAGCCCTTGGGAAAGGCTGACAGTGCAATTCCGGGAGGACAGAGGCTCCTGGCCCACCATGATCCCCAGGCAGCCTCACCAGACCTTAATGGAAGGAAGGAAAGTGCCCTCCCCAGATTGCCGGACACCTCGGCGGGCATCTACAAGCGTTGATCAGGTTCAAGTGTGCAAGGAGTGTGCACACCTGGGTGGGCCTCAGCGTGAGAGGCTCTAAATAGAGGTGTTTTTTTTCTTCGAGACAGGGTCTAACCGTGTAGCCCAGGCCAGCCTCCAACTCTCAGCAATCTTCCTGCCTCAGCCTCCTGAGTGCTGACAGCACAGCACCGCATCCCTGTGCCTGGCTTAGTAAATGTCCTGGGGTGGTGGCTGTTGGGCCTTTTCAGCCCCAGTGGCAGCCCTGCCCCAGTAGCCAGTCTTCCTGTTCCTCGACCCCACGCCCGCAGTGCTTACCTGGCATAACCCAGCATCCCGGAGGTCATCGCTGCAATGGAAATGAGGCTGCCGGCCAGCACTAGGGCAGGTCCCTGGGGCAGCTCCCCTGTGTGTGCAGGGGAGGTGGTGGGGCTGGGCTTCCTTTGCAGGGGCTGGGGGCGGTGAGCTGCCTGCTGGGATCCATCCCTGTTCTGGGCAGTGACCTCCCAGGCACTTGGCACCGCCTCTTCCCAGCCCAGCAGTGCAGCTGTCCCTCTCTGGACACCAAGCAGCCCTCTTACCTGGGGGCACAAGCGTGAGGGCGCTGCTCTCAACACCGACACTGTTTTCAGCCTGGCACTGGAACCAGCCAGGCATGGGGGGCAGCGGGAAGGAGAAGTTGGCGGGCTGCCCATGGGGCGGCCTCTTCTGCATGTGGACCTGTCCATCCTTGCTGACCAGGCGGTAGGTGATGGGTGGGCTGCCTGAGCGTGCCCAGCAGGACATCTCTGCCCTGGGGCCTGACTCTCCACCATGCAAGGTGACATTAGCCTGCAGCTGGGACACTGGCTCTGGCCGGGTGGGAGAAAGTAGCACAAGAGTGGCTGGGAGATTTCAATTCCTTCCCTGGTAAATTCCCATTATGAGGTACTTAATGAACCTGGAAATGTGGCTTTGACTGTTTCCTCCCTGCAGCTGGCCAGAGTGTCCCCACCAGCCCCTCTAACCTATTTACATTGGCACTGTTCAATTTTACTTTTGGTTTTAGTTTTATGTAGTATATTCCAGTTGCTAGATTTACCAAATAAAAATACCTGCTAAACTTGAAATTCAGATAAACATCGTTTTTGTTTTTCTTGGGACAGAGTTTTGCTATGTAGTTTAGGCTGGCCTTGAACTCACTAAGTAATCCACACTGGTCTTGAACTCGTGATGATTCTCTGGCCTCAGACTCCTGAGTGCTAGGATTACAAGCATGCACCACTTCACTTGGCTCTAGCAGTGAATAATTTTTAAATTGCAGTGTGTCCTGTGTAAACTTTATCTGGCAGCTGCAATTTTAAAATTATGGAAGGACATTGTTTCACGCTAAGCTTCTGCGCTTCTAGGCTAAAAAATCAAAGCAGAGCCAAAGCAGAGCCATGCACACTGAGGCTCCAGGTCACTAAAACGAAGCACTTGAGTGCCCTCTGGACAGGCGTTCGACCTAGAGCTACTCCTCCAGACCTCCAGCCTCCTTCAGCCAATTTTATATTCTGTCCCTGATTTTTCCAAGAAAGATAACTTTGAAGTGACCAGTTCACCTTTGTCCTTTGCCCTTGCTTTCTGTGGCCTTTCTCTGCCTAGAAAACTAAGCTCCTGGGGCTGGCAGAGCAGCTCAGGGGCAGAGCATGCGCTCAGCATGCACAAGGCCCTGGCTCTGTCCCCTGTGCCACGTGGCAAAGGAAAAGGCCAGCTACTGCTCAGCTCACCAGAGCACTTACTTTTTTTTATTTTGTTTTGTTTGTTTTTGTCTTTTTGAGACAGGGTCTCACTATGTAGTTCAGGCTAGCCTTGGACTCACTTTTGTAGCCCAGGCTGGTCTCGAACTCACACCAATCCTCCTGCCTCAGCCTCCCAAGTGCTGGAATTACAAGTGTGCATCACCATACCTGGCTATGGCTGACTTACTTTCTTTTTTTTTTTTTTTTTTTGCGGGACTGTGGTTCGAACTCATGACCTTACACTTGCCAAGCAGGCACTTGTGCCATGGAGCTATCTCCCCAGCTCCCTTTTCTTTTCTTTTCTTTTCTTTTCTTTTTGCAAGACCGAGGTTCAAACTCAGAACCTTGCACTCACACTTGCATGGCACTTGTGCCATGGAGCTATCTCCCCGGCCCCTATGGCTGACTTTAGGGCACTGTTATAAGGCTTGAAGAACCAGCAGCCTAGGCTGCTAACTCATGCTGTACCCCACACCAGCTCATGGGGACTCTGAATCCTGCTCCCCAAGGGCCCAGGCCTGGGTACCCCCCCTCAGGCTGCCTCTCCTCGTTGGTGTAATCGGGCTGGAGGCAAAGAGCAGATAGGAGTCCTAGTCCCACACAGGCCGGGCAGTGTTTCCTGTTCCTACCAAGGACATTGTGCAGATTGGAGCAAAAGTGGACTTGTGAGGACAGAGTGGGACTTGAAGCAGGATTTGGTGTGGGGCAACTTCCTGGACCTCAAAGAGCTTTGGCATCTGCAGCCTCGACACTGACTGAGGTCCCTGGAGGAGGGCATCAGCATCTGCAGCCTTGCTACCTCTGCCCTCCCCCTCCCAGCCTCCCTCTGCCCCTCCAGCTCCACCAGGAGACTGAGTCCCACAGCACTGATCACAGCCTGGAGGGGGACCATTGGCCTTTAACCTGCGCCCCCCCCCCCCACACACACACCCAGCTCCCACAGTCCACCCAGGCTCTGGGCACTGCACTCACTGGCCCACAGCTCCCAGTACATCTGCAGCCTCGCGCTGCTCCAGCGCAGGCCGGATTGGGAAGTCGCCTGGCAGGAGTAGGCGAGGAGGTCTGGGCTGGACTTGAGCGTGACGTTGATGCTGAAGGAGGCTGGCTGGTGTGTCCACACCACCTTGCTGACCACCAGGACACCGTGGCTGGCGAAGAGGGAGTAGGTGACAGGAGGAGGCGCTTGGGGTGCATGGCACGTCAGGAGAATTCGCCGACCTTGGGGGTAAACCTCCAGGACTTTGTAGGCAATGGAGATTCCTGGCGGGGGAGTGGGGGGGGTGAGACAACAGAACAGGAAGAAAGAAACCAAAATCAATGAAGCGCCCTAAGAAAGTGCTTGGGTTAGCAGTTCTTCAAAGTGAGCCGAATCATAACGAGACTCAGCAAGTCCACCGCTAGACATGCAGCTGGAAAGCTGGACACGGGTGAGCACCTGTCCACTTGGGCACGGCACGGAAACCGGAAACCGAGACGTGGACATGGCCTGAAGCTGCGTCCACAGCTGAATGAATAAGCAGCGTGTGGAAGCAGGTGCGGCGGTGCACACCTGGAAGCCCAGCACGCTGGGAGCCCGAGGCAGGAGGACCGAAACTGGAGCCTACCCTGGCGATCCAGTGAGACCCTGCCTCGAAAAATAAAATGAAGGGGGATGTAGCTCCGCACAAAGGCCCTAGGTGTAGTACCCAATACTGCAACCAAACGAAACCAAACCAAACCAAACACCCGTATGGTAAAGCCATGCAAAGAGTATTATTTAGTTTTTTTTTTTAAAGTTCTTCTATTTTATTTTTTTTTTTTATTTATTTGTTTGCTTGTTTGTTTGTTTTATGGCTGGCTCAGCCTGCCCTGGTGGTGGGGCTGGTGCAGCATGTGGTGCTGGGGATTGAACCGCAGTCCCTGCAGTTGCCTGAGCTTTCCTAAGCAGGCACTTTAGACCACTGAACCATCTTGCTGGCTCCTTATTTAGTTTTATTTTATTTATTTTTTTCTTTTCTTTTCTTTCTTTTTTCTTTTTTTTTTTTTTTTTTTTTTTTTTTTTTTTTTTTTTTTTTTTTTTTTTTTTTTTTTTTGATATTATGGCTGTCTCAGTCTGCCCTGGAGGTGGGGCTGGCACAGCATGTGGTGCTGAGGATCGAAGCATGGCCCCTGTGGTTGCCTAAACTTGCCTAAGCACGCGCTTTAGACCACTGAGCCATCTCATCGGCACCAGAGCAGAATACTTATTGAGAGAAAGAAAGCTTCTGTCTGAGAGAAGGGACAGAAGGGGAACCCAAGCAGGTTGCCCCTTATTTAGTTTTAAAGAGAAACATGGGTTGGGGCCATAACGCAGTGATAAAGCACATAATCGGGATGTGAACAGTCCTAGGTACAATCCACCACACCACAATAAATAATCGCTGGGGCCAGAGAGATAGCTCAGTGATCTAAGGGCATCCCCGGACCTGCAAGGACCTGGGTTCCATCACTGGTACTGCATGCCGTGCTGGCCCCACACTGTGCCGGTCCCAAAACCAGGCGTGATAGTGCATGCCTGTAATCCCAGCACTGGGGAGGCTGAGACAGGAGGATCACTACGAGTCCAAGCTGTATAGCAAGACTCTATACCAAATAAATAAATAAATGAATGAATCCTAAATAAATAAACAATCACTATACATGCTGTGACACAGATAATCACAACTTTCTGCTAAGGCTGACCCTGAGAACAATGAGTATTTAAGCCCATTTATGTACTGAGTAAACAATAGGGAATTTTAGAGGCAGGAAGCAGACTGGTGGCTTGGGGTATAGAGAAGAAAGTAGGGAAGCACTGCTGAGTGGGTGTGGGGTTTTCTTGTAGGGTGTTGAAAATGTTTTGGAGCCAGGTATATGTGGCGATAACCCAACACGGTGAGTGTACTGCAAGTCACTGTTAGCACTATTTTTTTTTCTGGAACTGGGGATCAAACTCAGGATCTTGCACTTGCCAGGCAGGCACTTGTGCCCCTGAGCTATCTCCCTGGCCCCTTCTATTAACACTTTAAATGGTTAATTTGTGTAATCACAGTGCTAGGGAGTCTGAAACAGGAAGATCACTATATGTTCAAGGCCAGCCTTGAACAAAGAGTTTAAGGCCAGTCTGAACTACATAGTGATTGCCTGCCTGACAAGTGTAAGGTCCTGAGTTTGATTCCCCGTTCTGCCAAAAAAAAAAAAAAAAAAAAAATCCACTGAACTGTATAGTGAAATCCTGTCAAGTAAAAAGATTGTTCTTTTATTATGTAAATTTCACCTGACACCCCTGTCCCCTGGTCCCCAAAAACATGCTGCAGAAGGGGCTGTCTCCTATATTTAAGCCTTTTCTGTCCAGAATATTCCAGTATGAGAAACCATGAAGATTGGGCATGATGGGCAGGCCTACAATCCAAGAACTCCATGAGGCTGAGGCAGGAGAATTGCAGGCTGGATCCCAGTCTGGGCAACTTAGTACCCAGCCAGGCCCTGACTCAAAACTAAAGGGTGAGGATGTAGCTTAGTAGGAAAGCCCTGGATTTGACTGCCAGTATAAAGAAGAAGAGGAGAGGGCTGGGGAGACAGCTCAGGTGCATGAGTGCCTGCCTGGCAAGTGCAAGGTCCCAAGTTCGATCCCCAGTTCTGCAAAACAAAAAAAAGAATAAGAGGAAAAAAAAGCAACAGGAGGAGTAGATAGGGGGGCAGATACAGTGAATGCACTCAGGTAGGCTCAAAAGCCTGGAGAGGACACAGGTGAGGAGGGCCAAGGCCCTGGGTCTACCTCTGGACAACCAGCCTTGCCCTCTGCAAGCTGTAAGGGGGCAGGCACACACATGCCGTGACCCCATCCTGTCTCTCATCTCTGCCCCAATAAACTTACTACTTGTTGGCCGAGTAACTCACTTAAATCCAAAGGCAGTGGCTGTCTGGTGGCTCAGGGACCTCCTTAGGGGACATAGATACTCATCTAGAGGTTATGGTCCAGCTGCTTCTCGAAGATACCTGAGCTGCCACCTACAGCCTGCGGGACGTGTCACTTGCAGCGTGGACAGACAGCTGTTCATTTGGACCTGAGTCCGGGCTGTGACCTCCCTCCAAGCTTGGAGGCCTGGTCATGCCATCCCCACCAGAGGACCTAAAGCACAGGGGGACAGCAGGGCCTCTACACCCCCAGCAGTGAACACCTGGTTTCAGAGGACAGGGAGAGGGCAGGGGCAGAGGTTGTAACCCCAATCGGTGAGAGGCTTTTCAGGGTGGGATCGCAGCCCAGAGGCATGTGCTGAATGGGGACAGAAAGACAACTTCAGGGAAAGAGGTTTTTGTTTTTGTTTTTTTTCTGTATTTAGGACAGGGTCTACAGGGCCTCACTACATAGATCAGGCTCATAGTGATCCTGCTGTTTTCAGCTTCCCAAGTGCTGGGATTTCAGGCCCGTGCCACCACACCCAGTCTCTATCGCTGTCTCAGCTTGGGGGGAGGCGGGGTGGCCCGCCTGGCCTGCTGTGCTCTACTTAAGCAAGCGCTTTAGTCTGCTGATCAGGCCAGCCCAAGAGGGCTTTTGAAGAGCAGTGAGAGGGCGGCAGGAGGCCAGCATGCTCAGGGCGCCCAAGCTCTCTCCTGCCTCGACTAGGAGCCCTCTCCTAGCCAAGGATCTGTCTACAGCGACTCTGTTGTTCTGTAGGCAGATGCAGAAAGATTCTGCGATCTTCCTACAGGGCCTCGCTCTGCCTTTCCTGATAGTCACTTTCTGAATGGCACCTAGATAGAAGAATATGTTTGTTACCAGTGTGTGGATGTGGGTGGGGGGGTCTATGTTCTTTTCAAGAATAGTATGGCTGGGGCCGGCGAGATGGTTCAGTGGTCTAAAGCACCTGCTTAGGAAAACTTAGGAATTGGAAGGACTGCGGTTCAATCCCCGGCACCACATGCTGTCCCAGCCCTAGGGCAGGCTGAGCCGGCCATAATACAAAAATAAATAAATAAAATAAATTTTAAAAAAAGAATAGTATGTCTGGGCATGATGGTAAACCTGTATAGTACCAGCACTCGGGAGGCAGAGGCAGGAGGATTGCTGTGAGTTTGGGGCCAGTTTGAGCTACATAAGGAGATCCCGTTTCAAAAACCTAAACCAAAACAAAAGCACTAAACCATCAGGGTGCCAGCAAGATAGCTCAGCGGTCTAAAGCATCTACTTAGGCAAGCTTAGGCAACCATAGGGATTGTAGTTCGATCCTCAGCACCACATGCTGCACCAGCCCCACCCCCAGGGCAGGCTGAGCTGGCCATAACAGAAAGAAAGAAAGAAAGAAAGAAAGAAAGAAAGAAAGAAAGAAAGAAAGAAA
>PVKN010006691.1:0-28000 GCA_004027915.1 Capromys pilorides
GTGCAATATAAGGATTGGAGGTCTATGATTCCTCCCAGTTTGGCAACTTCAGAACTCAAATTATGCTTTGATATCATGAAACTTGAACTTTATTTTGAAGGTTAAGGGAACCATTGCATAACTTTACTGTAGAGAATGGAACAACCTAATTCATATTTTGAAGAGTCACAACCTTGTGAACTTTTTCAAGGGTTGCCTGGAAAAAGTTTTGGCTAGGATGTTAACATAATTCCTACAGGGAGTACATTTTATTGGGCAGAAATACAAGCAAAATGTTCCAAAAATAGAAACATCCCAAAGAGAAAAGAGGTAGAGATTCTGATGAGTGAGAAATTCCAGGAAAAGGCATGATTTGGATATTTAAGACTCAATTTCAAGTAGAGAAAACCAGTGACCAGGGATTTAAAAAAAGAGTACAGGGAAAGGACTCTGTTAGACAAGAAAAGAACATACTGGAAGCTTGCAAGGAAGGACTTCAGGCCACACGCAGACAGGCATTCACAGCTTTCTAAGAGAGCAATATATTGACAAATGCCTTCTTAATCATTATTTATATTCTCTCAACAGCCTGTGAGGTCTATGTGCCATGATGACATAAACGTGAGAAAACAAAGGAACGTGGAGTTCTTCCGGTCACATAAGATGCCAAGGGCTGCAAGCTCCAACCCCTGCTAGCCACTGCTATTGCTGCTCTGCCACATCCCTACTTTGCTTGGAACTCAAAACCTCAGCACTAGCATCCCACACCTAAGGTTCAGAGACTGTATGGAGTTTAGTCTGTCCAGTAGTGAAACTCCTCACAGATAAAGCTCTACTAGGACCCCATATCTGGAAGCAGAAAAGTGGACTGATCTTTTCTCCAAATTCTCTAGAACTGAGTTGGAAAAGTGCGACATATGAAAGTGGGGACCAGTCTGGTGTGGCAGTGGCCCTGAGCAGAACACCTGCTGTGCTCTAGAGCCAGCTTCCTGCTAATGAGTCTTGGAGATGAATGTGCTCTCATCCCTGCCGCCTTTGTCCTTCAAATTGGTCTCCTGCAGCTGTGCAGTAATGGAGCCTGCACTGATGCAAAGGTAACCTTGGCTGCCTATCCTGGCCTGGCTCAACCAGAAGCTAATGAGGCACAAAATGTACATGGGTTGTTACTGTCCTGCCTGCCAGACCAGAGGGCGGCCCTATGGTCTTCAGGCTGTCCGCAGGACTCATGTCTTCTGACTGCAGGCATTCAGCAGGGACCACCTCGTGCCTTTCCCTGCTGTAGCAGTTGTAGTGAGGGGGTGATGGGCTCTCTGCTTAGGAAATCACATCTGACTGTGCTACCCACTGCTTCCCAGGCAAAGGGTCCTGGAGGAGGCTGAGAGAAGCACGAGTCCAAGACAAGAAGCACACAACTACAGATGAGGAATAGGTCTACAGGTTCATAATTGCTCTGCTCATTTCTGGGGGAGGAAGACTGATGCTGGGACTCGGGTCTCAAAGCCATTCAATTCTGAAAAACTCCTAATACTAAAACAGCAACTTGACTCCTTTGCTGGAAAGTAAAGAAGGCAAAGAAAATATGGGTTAAGTCCTGTAGTTCTATTTCCTGTCCCTACAACCTGTGAGGATTGCAACATGTAGAGTGAGAATGTCTACCTATAAGATTAGGAGCTGTGGACAGGTAATCAAATTGTCCATTGAGCTGTGTGATGATTACATTTATAAAAACAAGAAGAAAGTAGGAATCCTTTTACTAGAGTGAATTCTATTATGTATCACTTAATCATACTGCCTGCTAGAACTTGGGGAAGAATACACTGATTGAGAAAAAAAAGTCTACAAGTGACAGCCCTGGGTTGTCCACATCCTATTTCCCTGACATTGTATCTTAAGGTCAAATAAAGCATTAAGGAGGATCAAACTGCAAAGATATCCCCCAAGGACAAATGACAGAATCCTTCACCTGCCACATCCCATCACGCAGGTGTTTTCTAAGCAGAGTGTACCTGCAGACAAGAAATCATGTCGCCACAAGCAAGCCACTCTACAAAGGAAGACACACTGGAAACCTGACCTCCTGAGGCTGCCTCCAACCCAGTCATGAGAAGCTTTTTGGGAAAGCTGCAGCAGAGAAATAAGTGGGCTCTTCCACACTGTTGGGTCACTCACTCGCGTGCAGATGCTTCTTGAAAGTGATGAGAAGGAAAATAGCAAATCAAGTTGTCACTTGGAAAATAAACAGCTCGCATCCTGGTGACAGGATTTGCCTCAGTCCACAGAATAGCGGCCTGGAAAACCACGCGTCCTGAAATCACTAGAAAGCTAATGGCCTCTGGAAGACTGCTCTGCTCTAGCTGAATTACAACAAAGGTTGAATGTTTGTTCATTCACTTAGGAATAAAGATTCACAGGTGCCTACTATGCACCAGATGAGGTGCTCAGGGCTGGATGCACTTAAGTCATCTTGCACCCCTGAGAGTGACAATAATTAGCTGACATTTTACAGAAGAACAATTGGGAAGGTAACTAATTGTGAATGCCTGTTAAGTGCCAGGTCCTCATGAGTTCGAAATCACAGGGCACCCCATGTAGTTGGACTGTGCATTGATGCAGGATTGAAATGCTAAAGGCTTTGAAATGGAAGACCTGAATATGACAGACAGCTTTGAAATTTAGCTAAGTCTATGGAATCTTAAGTTTTTATTTAACTTCTCTAACACTTAGTTACTTAATCTACAAAATGGAAATAACCAGAGTATATATTTCACAGGCACGAATAACATGCATTTTCTTGGCTCAAGTCCCAGCCATAGAAATGTTAACTATTGTTGCTGATGAAAACACAGGCACAAACAAGCAATTATGATCCAGTGTAGTGAGTGTTTCATATAGGCTATAGGGAAATGGAAAAAGGAATAAATGCCCATTGGTGTCAAGGAGACTCCATACAAGAAGTCCTACTTGCATTGTGTCTCAAATAAAGAGTAAGAGTTCACTTCTAAAAGGAAGAATGAAAAACAAAACAAAACAAAAACCAATGCTTAACAAAGGGAAGAATGAGATGCTCATTAGAAGAAGCATACTGAGTGATGTGAACATTGGAAAAGCACAGGGTATTCAGGGAATGCTGAGAGGTTTCTGTTGCTAGAACAATGGGCATTGCTCATGATTGAAGATGCTGACTGAGAAAAGGAAAACCAGCAGAGAACAACACCGGTTTCTCAAACAGCACAATCATACTCACCCTGTATCAGAGATTCAGTGGGTGGACAAACGGCTGAAGAGGTAAAGGGGGATGTAGAAGACTTCCAAGGAAGGATGGATTTTGCTAAGAAACCATGGTTTCTAGCAATTGTGCTGCATATGCCTGCCTTCCCACTTACAATGATTATGTAATATTCTGTGCATTTTATTTTCCCTTCGCCACAAGATCCATATGAAAAAAACTGTAATTATGGTTCTTTCGCTATTTGAATTGTGGGCCAGTCAATCACATAAGCATTAAGTACAAATGGTACACTCTATCTTCTGCAAGGAAATCTATTTTCCTTTCCCTGTGATTCCATGAAAACGTTTCCTCCCTACACCTCAGTGCCAATACTTTGAAAGCAACACTTGGACCTTCTGTCCTGTACTTTTTCACCTCTCCAGGAAAAGGAAAACTGACTCAGCAGCTTGGTAATGAAAGGGTCTGTGGTGGCTTGTACCTAGATATCCCCCAAAGACTCATGTACTCATAGGTGGAGGGATTGGGAGATGACTGCATCTAGGAATTAAGGCTATGTGGTACGACATGAATTCACATATTGGTTTAGCATAGTTCTGGGTGGGGCTAATGGGAAGGCCAACCCTAGGTGCGGGTGACACAAGCTTAAGGCTCCTTGTTCAGCTGGGGAGGTAGCTCAGCACATAAGAAACTGTCTGGCAAGTGCAAGATCCTGAGTTTGATCCCTAGTACTGAAAAAAAAAAAAAAAAAGGTTCCTTGCTGCTGTCGCTGCTGCTGCTGCTGCTGCTACTGCTGCTGCTGCTGCTGCTGCTGCTGCTGCTGCTGCTGCTGCTGCTGCTGCTGCTGTTGCTGCTGCTGCTGCTGCTGCTGCCGCTGCTGCTCTGGTGCTCCCTTCTTGCTGCCTGCCTTGCCCTGACAGAGATGCCTTTCTGCCAGGCCACCCTGCCTTGGGGCAACCCAACTACAGATTGAAACCTCTGCAAACTCTTGAGCTGATAGAAATTTTTCTTCCTTAACTTGTAGGTATTGGATATTTTGTCCCTGCAATGAGAAAAGGAACTAAGACAGGGTCTGGCATTTATCTGTCTCTTGATTAGATGGTTACTATTTACAGGGAATCTGGCTTTCTCACTCACCAGATCCACCCTCCCCATAAGGGTTGTCAATTTCCCTGCAGGCTCTCCCACGGCTCAGCAGAGGCCCCTCAGGACTTTGCCCCTGAGGGAGAAGGCCTTTCTTCCTGTAGCTATTAGGTCTATTGGTGAGTGAATTAAATTCAGAGGGAAAGTCACAAGGAAGTCTAATCCAGCTACAAGTCAAAACCACATTCTCTCACTGAACTGAATCCACCCAACATCACTGGAGCAATTAAACTGATGTGGAAAGCCACCATTAGTTTGGGAACTAGAATGCAATATAAGGTTGTCACCTCAGGGCCCAACAACATTGAAAAAAAGCAATAAAGGAAGAATGAACAGAAGAAGAAATAAGAGATCAAACTGGTGCTTCCTCAACTTCGAAGGATGGACCTGCTCAGGACCACACAAGCTCAATAACAAGCAAATAGTAAATGCTAACTGTGTGTCACAGTATTTAGAAAAGGCATTTATTTAAAGTCACACCAAATATGTAAGTGATCAGAATGGCAAGGAATTTAACCACAGTTGCCATTCTAAAGATGTTTTAGACTGACTTTTGAAGTGTTTTATTTTAAAAGAATTCCTGGAACTATCTTTACAAACCTACATCTCCTGGAACACTTGTTTTAGTACAGAAACAATAATCTGCATGCTGGCTTTGTTTGAGCCTGCTTCTTGTACCAGTGTATGCAAGATGAGGGCTATTGTTTTGGGGAACCAGGTGCCACACTGTGAGGCTGCATTCTGTGGCCTTGACAAGGACACAAAGAATTACTAGGACCACAGAGCTAGAAAGCAGAGAATAGAGGACTACAATATTAATACAAACAAATTAGCTATCATCAGAAGGGAGAGGGCTGGGAAGATAGCACAGTGGTCTAAGAGCCTGCCTGGCAGGAACAAGGACCTGGGTTTGATTGCTGGGACTATATGCTATGCTGACCCCACACCCAACTGGCCACTGAAACCGGGCATGGTGGCGCATGCCTGAAATCCCAGTGCTGGGGAGGCCAAGACAGGAGGATTACTAGGCACCCAAGCTGTGTAGCAAGACCCTATACCAAATAAATAAAAGATTTTTTAAAAAATTAAAATTAATAAGAAAGAAAATAGAGCTAGGTGTGATGATACATGCCTGTAATCCTCACACTCTGGAGGCTGAGGTAGGAGAATTGCTGTGAGTTCAAAACCAGCCTGGGCTACAAAGTGAGCTCAAGATCAGCCTGAACTACATAGTAAAACTCTGCCTCAAAAAGAAAAAAAAAAAACAAGTACAATTCATATAATTATTATTTTTACAGTACTACACACTGATCCTAATTGCTATCAAAATCTGAATACTCATTGTACCTATTACATACACAATCAGAAGCAATTACAGAAGTCACAAATGGTTCACAGAATTTGGAGAACTGTGAGCATATATGCAAATATTTGGAAATAGGAAATACAACTTTCTAACCCACTTAGACTTTTAAAATATTTATTTCTATCAAATTTCTATTATTCCCTGATGAAAACAAGTTAAGAATCTTCCATAAAAATCATCAACATAGTGTAGAAGGAATTTGTAGGATTAGATTTTATGGGCAATGTCCTATAGATATTCTAGGAGAATATACTTCTAGTTCTAAAAGTAAGGTGTAGAGGCTATAAAACTTTATTTGACTGATCAACATTGATGTTGGTGGTGTTTACTATGCAGTTTACCTAATATTTCTTTCATGCAGCCCAGAATACATAAAAAAATAATGAATCTAAATTGTAGGGGACTCATAAAAATTTAACTTCCCCAATTTACACATACATACATATTTACATACTGTATCGTGATCACTAATCATTATATATTAGTTTAATTGATGACTAGCAAGAATAGAAAATCACATTAAAAATATGTCCATAAACTTTAGGTAGCAGTTACTTTCAAGGGAATGAAGAACTGGAAATATGGAAGCATAGTCTTAAAACAAGACTAAGTCTTTATCAAAGACTATAAAGCCAGAAAAAGAGAAAACACAGAGATAAACTGAGATAGTAATGAGTAATCCAATGCTTCTAATGTCCTCTACTATATGGCCTATACTTTTCTGTTTGGAGTATGTCATACTTTGTTGCAGTCACATCTCTACAGATGACTTTAGTAAAACACCTAATCAATGAATAAATCTTGAACAATTCTTTAGTTTTTGTATACATGATGTCAACAGCAGTGAGTGGCACTTCGCATGCCTTTTCAAAATCTCGTGTATAACCCAGAGTGTGTAAAATACAAACACACAAAGTTGAATTGAAATGCAATTGAATGGACCTCCCGCTTCCTCCTTCTAGCCCCTTCTAGAGCCCCACCCCCAACACTGCCCAACGTTTTGGTTTCACTGAATTCTGTCTGGCTTCCTTAAGGGCAAAAGGAGGCAAAGCTGATAGAAGTTGAAGGACAGCGAAGATCTGAAATTGTAACCATGTCGCAGTTCCGCAACAAATACTGGAGCAAATGAAGCTGAAGGTTGGGACAGGTCACAGCTACATCTACCAGAAAGCTCTCCATCACTTTCTCTTTGTTTATTCCTTACTTCCTTCCTTCCTCCCCTTCCTTCCTTTCTTCTCTTTTGCTTCCTCCTCTTCCTCTTTTCCCACTCTTTCTTAATCTCCTCCCACAGCAGAATAAAAACCTGCAGGTTTTTGTTTGTTTGTCTGTTTGTTTTTTTAAGGAAACAGATTCTTTACAGAATCCCCAGTGAGGACCCATGGCCAGTGCCTCCATCGCCCCTGCAAGGAAGCCAGGGCAGTCCCGTGCCTCCTTTGCCTGTTCTGTAGGCTCCAGCCTGCAAGTCCAGACAGAGCAGCTTGTTAAAAGGCCCTGGACTCAATGCTTGTACAAGATCAATAAGTCTTTTTATGACCCAATGAAAACTTTCTATTTTGTTAAATGTGGCTAATCTACCATTTCTGTAGAACTCTTAAAGCTTTCAGAGCCAAGCACTAGAGCTGAGGTGATGAAAACCCTGTTCAGACACCAGATGGGGAGCTTTGCCAATGCAGAGGTGCAAATCTTAAAGACCTGCGTGGGTCCATTTTTATGGCAAGGTGAGCATTTCCTTTTCCTCCCAAGGAAACAAATAGGGCAGTGAAGAAATCAGGCTTGCACTGATAAAAGCAAACACTGTCCCACTCCAGGGTTTTCTAGGAAGGAATGAAAATGTCCAGTGTCTAGAAGAAAGAATCTGAATGCAGAAGTGAATGAGAATGAAATACATGGGTGTGGGGTTGCGGGGAGTGTCCTTCTCTAAAACGGACACAGACTTAAATGTGGACTGATCCAAAAAAGAAAAATCTTTAGGGACTGAAAATTCAAGTACAGCACTAATAGTGTATATAAAACTAGAATAAACTATTTCATTTTCATCATATTTTATCTCAGACTATCAGCAGAGTCTGTTAGGAGTACAAGTTTGGTTTTTTTTTATTTTTTATTTTTTTACTATAATGTGAAAAGACAAGAAATTAAGATTTATTGAACCTAGGCTGGGGAGATAGCTCAGTGGCAACCAGGGTTTGATCCCTGGTACGTCATGCTCTACTGGTCCTGGAAACCCAGGCATTCCATGCCCTCCACAAAACTGGGTGTGATCATGCACACCTGTAATCTCAGTGCCAGGAAGGCTGAGTCAAGTGGATTACTATGAGTCTGAACTGCATAGTGAGACCCTGTATCAAAGAAAGGGAGAGAAAGAGGGAGAGGGAGAGAGAGAGAGAGAGAGAGAGAGAGAGAGAGAGAGAGAGAGAGAGAGAGAAAATGCTAAATAGCTTGTTGGATTAAACTGGGGCACATTGAGACTGGGTTTGGTGTTGTGCACCTGTAATCCCAGCTCTTGGGAGGCTGAACACAGGCAGATCATGATTAGTCCAATCTATTTAGTGAGACTCTGTAGACCCTGTACTAAAAATGAAAGAGAGAGAGAGAGAGAGAGAGAGAGAGAGAGAGAGAGAGAGAAAGAAATATTAAACATATGTAACTATCAAATTAGGGTAATTACTATTTAAAAAAAGATTTATCAAATCTACATTTATGCTCCAAGCTTGTATATATACAAAGGATCTCAGTAAGACAAATACTATATGTACGTAGTGTTTGTTAGGAATTATCCAAGACTTGTTATGATGGTTTAAGCTTACAAGAGTTCTGCTGCCAAAGAATTATTAAGAGAAGCATCACACTTCTGTGTTCATTTTGAAAGGAGAGCATTTCTACTGGGATACTTGGTCTGTTTCCAACTTAACCCCCCTAAAATCCTGTGAAGTAAAGTTTTGCTAGCTCTACTTGACAGTTGATTAAACTGAGGTTCACAAAGGATTATTGTACAATACTCCTACTAGTAAAAGGCAGATCCAAAATACAAACCAATGTCAACCTCCAAAGATCATGAGGTTTCCAACGCAAAGTACTATTTCCTGTGTAGTGCTAAGTATCTTTTGCAAAGACCTCTTTCAGCAGCATTCCTGAGGGAGTAGAACTATCCATTTCTTTAAAACTATATATCTCCTTTTGCATAGCATGTCACGTATTCCTACCCACTTGTAGGTACATTATCTAATTTTGTGAAGTAGGAGTACACTCCAGACCCTGCTACGGGAGCCTCTGGCTGCTAATCAAGGCTACATTTTCAGCACTTACATATTTTAAGCACTTATTCAGGGATGTAAATACATGAGGTTAGAATGATAGGGAAAAATCAAGGGAATTCTCCATACTGACAACACTTGAAATATATAAATGCCAAAAGAAGTCTATAAGAGCAGAAATAAGAGTGTCTGCTTTTGATGCACTGATTATAAAATGTCAACACTGCACTCCAAAGTCAGAAGGACCTGCAGACCACTTATGTGTTCTGGAACGTTCCCCACTGCCAACCCACCAGACTACGAACTTTGGCTGCTGTCAGGAGTCACTCAGACCTTGCACCAGGAAACTACAGCGGGGAAGAAGCCTGGTTGGTTATGGTCACAGTAGGTAAAACAAGGCTTCTAGCACTCTCCTAAATGAAGACTCGAGTTGGTTTAGCCCTTTTTAGCTTGTGTAGCTCTTTGTGGTAGATATTTACATTTTATATACAATTCATAAAACCAAAATCCTGGGGCCAGTGAGATAGCTCAGCAGCACACTGCCTGCGCAGCAAGTACAAGGTCCTGAGTTTCATTCCTGGTATGAAAAAAATAAAAATAATAAAGCCCAAATCCTGAACTCCTCCAGAAAGACTAGACAAGTTTCATCAGTGACTTGTTAAAAATCTTTGAAGGATAAGAAAATAATCAGTGATTTGGATATTTCAGCCACGGTATGAAGGGGAAAGCCCAGGCTAGAAGCTGTGGTCTGTGTACACATCACCAGCAGGCTGGGGTTTCTGATAATCTGAAGGTAAATGAATCAGAGCAAAGAAAATTAAGAAGACTCAATTGGGATACAAAAAATACCGTCCAAGACTTAAGCAAGCAAGGATAGGTGGCCCCTTCCTGCCAGATGCCATTTAAAATCCTTATAGATATCAGCAAAGAAGCATCTTGATGTAACAAAAGTTGAAGTCGAAGAGGATATTGATTGAACACAGTTCTCTGATTTAAAGGGCTAGAAACATAGTCTGAGCTTTTTCCAGGAGTGATCGTATGTTGTGAAAGGCTGGTCACACCAACTAACGGTGAACATGAGCATGATCCAGATGCCAAACCACTATTATAGCATTTTTCCATAATGAGTGTCTCAATAGCAATGTATTATGAAAAATAGCAATGTATTATAAAAAAAGATATGTTGCCATGACTGGGGAGATAGCTCAGGGGCACACGTGCCTGCCTGGCAAGTGCAAGGTCCTAAGTTCAATCCTTGGCTCTGGAAAAAAATTCTTTCCAAGATATATTGCCATTAATTCCCCTCAAAATGTTCTCCATTATTTGAAACACAAGGTCTACAGGGTCTCACTATGTAGATTGAACTCATCATGATTCTCCCATTCTCAGCCTCCCAAGTGCTGGAATTATAGTAGCGCACTACCACACCCAGTCTCAAGCACCATCTCAGTGCACACAGAGGTAGGGCTGACATGGCACACCAGGGATCGAACCCCAACCACTGTGCTCTGCCTAAGCAGGTGCTGCAGTCCACTGAGTTACCTGGCCAGCTCTTTTGCCACTGTTTTTTTACTAGTGTGCTTCTGATACATAACACATTCATCATGCGGTATTAGTACATGTACATTTTGCATATATATCCTTTCTACTCCCTTTACCCATTCTCCCTCCTATCTCCTCTTATTATCAAAGTCTTCCATTTTCTGCTCATTCGGTTCAATCATTAAATCCTATGGATTTGTTGTAGAAAAAAATTTCACTGATCCATGACCCCTTAAAGAAATAAGGAAAAATGCTTGCATTTTTAATAAAAGCTAAATTTATACAGTATTTATTCAATACATATATATGTAGGGTCCTCACCATAACAGATGCTGTGCCAGGCACTGAGAAAATAATAAAGCATCAATAAGGAACTTCCATTCTCCTCCTCTATTTTTTTAATGTTGGAGTTCCCTGTGTTTATTACAGTGATGAAGATAAAGGGAAAGAGTTGCTGATGTCAATTTTGGAAAAATAAAAGGTAGTCAAACCTACTTTGCTCCTTTCCTTTGTGTAAGAAAATTGCTTGCCCACAAAATTAAAAATTTGAAAAAAATCACTGAGCAAGAGGAATTTCCTCGTGTGTTGTCAGACTTTGGCCAAACACAATGCTCTATTAAAGAGTGTCACCAGGTGCTTCAAATAAAATAAACAACCTTCTCAGTTACCTGAAACAGAGAAGTTTCTGAAGACATGAGACCATCAGAGCTAAAACCAGGGCAAGCTTCAAACAACCAGGACAGCTGGTCATTCTATCTTGGGTCACATAACAAATGGTAAAAACTAACGTAGATTAAACTAAAATGTACAGGTACTTAGAGTTATTGGCAAAGAAAGCAGCTTATATTTGAAGAATGTTTTTGTTCACTGTGAATTTCTCCCCTTTTCAAAGTCAGAATTCTGGGTTTCTTTTGTGGCCAGCTCAGCCCACCCTGAGGGTGGGGCTAGTGCAGCATGAGGTGCAGGGGATCAAAGCACAGTCCCTGAGTTTGCCTAAGCTTACCAAAGCAGGCACTTCAAACCACTGATATCTTGCCGGCCCCAGAATTCGGTTTTTGAAGAAATAATTATTTACATCGGTAACATAAATAATATGCTTATTGTTATAATGTGTCATGGTTTTTTTTCTGTAAGGGAAACAATATAATATAGGATCCATTTTATAATATTTTGTCATGAACCGCACAAAGAATTATACACAAGTGCAGGAAACCTATCCACACACTCAACACTAAAGAATCTAACTAAGGGCCTAGAGCTCATAACAATGCCTCCTACAAGTTCAGCCAGAGGCTTAAAGCCTACAACAAAGTCTCATGCAGGTGCACTTCAGGGATCTGTGCCGGAAAGGCCCAGAGGTCAGAGGAGTAAGCTAGGAAGCCTATGCCAGCGGGATGAAGGATCTGTGCTAGCAGGCTGAGGGATCTGAACTGGAGCCAGGAACAGTGCTCAAGGTAAGCACCAGAGCTGCCCCCAAAGTACCAAAGCTATGTCCGGAAACAGTGAGGTCCTGAGCTCCTCCAGCAATGAGAAAAGCTGAGCTCCCATCAGGAAAGCCAATGAGACAAGTTTCTCCATGAGGCTGAGCAGTGAACCATCTTTCTTTGAGGAGCCAGGAAGGGATGCTCAAGATGAGGACCAAAGCTCCTCCAAAGTTCATCGGGGAAAACAATGTAACAAGCTCCTCCAGCAGAACAGCCCAAGAGAACTAGCAGTTTCCATGAGCTCCAGTAGCATCTTGGAACAGCACCTTTAACAGTGTTTTAGCAGCTTCTCCTGTACTGCCTTTATGCTGCTGGCAACAGTCCTCAGCTGGGCCTCCCACATCCAGCACTACTCTAGTTTAACTCAGCTAAGTGTAAGAAGTTGACCACCAGTTAGAAATCCACTAAATGACACATGACTTCTTTGGTAATTACCTTCTAAAATTTTAAAAAGTATCTTAACAATTTTTCTGAGAAATGATTTCCCTGGGCTTTCTCTGCGATTCAGAAGGCGCCTCAAGATTTCACGGCACCTGCAAGTCATTTAGCTCATCGTCCACGACCACCATATACCACCATGAGCAGACAGCATTTGCTTTCCCGTTGTTTGAGTTTGGGATCCCAAGTGTCCTCCACACTGTAAGTGGCTCATTACATTGCATGGGGTGATTGCTGTAAGCAGAAGCTGCATCGGGGAAGGCGCAGACACCAGGGCCACTCTGCCAAAGCTTCAGAGTGGTGCTGCCAGGAACCCCAGCATGGCAGAAAAGGTTCATCTTCTGATCACATCCCAGAGAGCTGCCCTTTCCTTTCCCCTCCCTTGGTGCCATCTCTGCTTTTACCTCTACCAGCTCAGCTCACCCACTCGCTGGGCCTTTGGAGCACCTGGAACGGGAATTCCCTGAAGCTACAGAGTGAAAAGTAGAAAGTGAGAAATCCTTGTGAAAGTGGAGAGGGAGGCACGAGGGTTGTAGTGCTCTACTAGATCCCTGCATGTCAAGATGCTCTTCACACATGCTCTCTTTCCAAGCCCAGGATAACACCAGTGAGTAGACATTTCCAGTACTTTTGCACACCTATGCCCACATCCCCGAGATAGGGGTGATGGCAGTGGTGATGGTAACCATGACAGCTACCTTACTGCAAGCCAACCGTGTACCAGGAGCCTTGCTTTGTCATAGTGCTGGAAGACAACGTTTTGTATAATTTTCACAATACACTTAGGAATTTTTCTCTGCAGTTTTAAGAAGGAAGTTGAGAATCAGGATCTCAGGGCTATCCAAAGCTCTGAGGACTGGCCAAATAGCTCGGTGGACTAAAGCACCTGCAAGCAGGTGGGATTCAATTCCCAGGCCTGCCATGCTGGCTCCGCCCCTGGGGTGTGCTGAGGTGGCAATTAAGACTGAGTGTGGTGGCATCTGCCTGTAATCCCAGCTCTTGGGGGCTGTAAACAGATGAATCACTACAAGTCTCATCTAGCACTGAGACCCTGACCACCCTGTAGATCGTTCCCTACAATAAGAATAAATAAATTCATAAAATAAAAATGGCTCTTTAAAAATCTCTAACTAAACTCTGGCTGTTTCTTCTACCTCAACAAGGATTTGTTCATTTGTAGAAAGGCACTGTGATGAGAATAAAGCCATGCAGCCCACTGTGTGGTCCTCCCTGGCAAAAACAAAAGAGTCCTGTCAAATCTTAGTATGTTCTGGTTTTGAGAGGCTAAGGTAGAGAATGTCCTTATAATGGGTCACTGTGAAGTGTGAAGAGGATTTAAAAATATACAAGGAATCCTGCAATGCTATGATGTTATTATCCATGTCACTTATTCTTTTTTCCCCCTCAACTCTGAAGATGTTCACCATTTAAAAAAAAAAAAAAAAAGGTTCAAAGTATTCCATTATGAAATACTTAGTCAGGATATATAAATGAATTCCAAGAACTCTGACTTTGGGGTTACCTCAAGACTTTTACATAGAAATGGTTTAATTATTCTTCACAGCTATGCCAGGAATTGGGGGTTGTAACATAGCTATGCCCACATCCTTCTCTTCCCAGGTGTCTGGCGCACTTGGCTCAGGTCCTCACTTTTCTCCTGGGAAGACTGAGTCTCCTGCCAGCAGCAGGTGACAGGGGAAAGCATGTCCCCATTGCACCGCGCTGTCCTCAGTACTGTGCAATGGCTATGATGTTCCCGTCTCTTCAGCTGAGCTCTGTTCTCCACAAAATTGATAAGTGGGGATGCTTTCCCATCTCTTCTTCCACCCACTGCTGTTCACTGTCTACTTTATAGACAAATGGATAGGTGAAATCTAGATGTTAATGACAGAAAACATGCGGAAATTATCCCTTCTGCATTTTCTATACCATAGAACCATTTGGTGCTGCCCCAAAGTCACTAACCATAAGACCAAGAGTACAACCCAGGCTTTCTGACTTTTACCTAACTGTACCAGCTATCATGTAGCTGTTGAGGAAACACACAACTGGAGACTGGATATCTAACGGCAAGTTACATCTTTTCTCCTGGGCTTCCTGAATTCAGCCTCACACAAGCACATTTGCATCAATGTCACAGAGCCACAAGGCTGGCACCAAGCCCTGGAGAAGGGCTCCAGGCAGTGCACTCTTAGTGCCTACGTGCCTAAGCTCCTCACTTCCGCATTGCCTTTGGCACTCCCTGGCTTCTTTATTCTTCACCCTGAAGCAGGGTAGACTCCATGCACAAAGGAAGCGAAGGCTGCTTAATGACTCCAGTCCAGCATCCCGAAGGCCTTGCCGGGGTAAACAGTGCCTCTGCTGAGAGCTGACCTTTCCCACTGTGCTCAAGTCCAGGGAAAAACAACAGCATCAAAATGATTAAAAGCAGTAAAGGAGGAGGGAGGGGCCAAAAAAATGTCTAATGCATAGCGCTATGACAATGTGATTTTTTGGAAGAAAGAACAGAGAGAAAGAGACAGACAGAGAGACAGAGAGAGAGAGAGAGAGAGAGAGAGAGAGAGAGAGAGAGGATAAATTAGGACTTTGAGTTAGGACAAGCAAAAGAATATTGTATTCTCTCAGTCCTCTTTTATTTCTCTTCCTGATGGCTGCAAAAAGCATGAAAAGGCTGATAATAAATCTGAAAACCATGCTGGTAGCAAAAATAAAGAGGACAAGAAAGAAGGAAAAGCTATAGCATGCAATAACTTTGCTCTATAATGTGTCTCTTCACTCTCCAGGATCCCTGACGGGCGTTCCAAGTGGTAGGAACACCCTAGATCTCAAGGACTCTTGAAGAGAAGCTCGACCATGCAATGGGGCTGCGGAATTGACCCTGTGGCCCCACACCCACCCTTTTCAGGCTGGGGTGGCCCTGTGCCGCCCCCCCACACCATGAGCACAGTGTTCTGCCACTGCGCTTTGACCACTTGCAAGACTTTTCCCACATCATTTGAAATACTTGATCTGATGAGGACATTTTTCATCATCATCATCATCATCATCATCATCATCATCATCATCATCATCATCATTAATGTACTTAGGACAGGGTCTACAGGGCCTCACTATGTGTATTGGACTTACAGCAATTCTCCTGTTTTCAGCCTCCGAAGCGCTGGTGTTAGACGCACCACCACGCCCAGCCTCATTTTCCCCTGGGGGCGGGGCCAGCACATCAAGCTGGTGATAGAACCTGGTGCCTGTGCTCTGCCTAAGCAGGCCCTTTAGTCCACTGAGCTAGCTGGCTGGCTCTTAGACCATTTTAATCTAGAAACATTCACCCACAAGGAGGTCAGAGCATTCTTAAGAGTTTGCAATGTAAATATGGTAAACTATGCATTCTTGAAAGCAAAGAAAGGAGTTTTTTTAAAGTTTCAATATTTACTTTGAAGGAAAAAGACAAAGAAGCATCCCTCTGCTTTGCTGGACAGTTTAAGCAGTGCTGGTGGTGACTGCTTTCTGCAGACCCTTGAAAGATGCAGCTCGGTGCCTGCTGCCTATGACAGAGATGAGCCAGACTCAGAGGCTTTTCTGGATTCGTCTGGGGTTCCAATGCCCTGCAGTTGGAGCAGAGCTGGAGGTCCCTGCACTACAGTGAGATTTCACTGTATCATACATCATATGAAGGGAAACAAATCTCAGAAGAGCTAAGTGCTGCTCAAGGTCAAGTTTGCTTCTCCCAACATTCTAAGTGGTTCCCACAATTCAATTGTTCTCAATGCTTTGCTCCATTATAAGCTGCTTTGCCCACCCATCGGGCTGTCCTGCTCAGCTCTGGCCACTACTGATTCTGGAAGCCTGGCTATGTGTTGCACACCCAGCTCACTGAAACTACACTACCTCACTGAGACATCACAACTCCAGAGTGCTGTGGGCTTTGGAACTGATCCATGGTAAAAGGCAGCTTCAGGGCTCTATTCAGATTTGGTTGACCTCAAAACCTTCACTTCCCTGTTCTATTTGGCTAGGTCACCTGGAGTCTCAGACACTCGTGCACAGTCTGACCAATGGATGCTCACCCAGAGTCTCTGGCCCAAAGCCTTGCGGCCACTTTAGCTTTCCCAAGATTCAGCCTGAGATCTTGAGTTGGTGGCTGGTTAGTGAGCACGATTTCTCCTCCATAGCCAATGAAGGGGCTAACATCTATCCTCCAGATCAGGAGACAAGAAAGATTCCCTTTCAGATTGGGTGTGGGGGGCTGATATGGTTCATGTCTAGATGCCCCCCAAAGGCCTCTCACAGTCATAGGCAGGGCATTCACAGAGATGGCAGAATGTAGAGTATAAGAGTGATTCATGGGGCAGAGCTGGGAGCAGGGTATGTGCTTGCTAAATTAGCACGCCGGTTGCTCTGGCACCACCTTAGTCTTATAACCTGGATCCACATGAAGGCCAAAAAGAAGCTTGTCTTCTCCTTTCCCTGCCTGTTTTCATTGTCACCTGCTTGCTAGGTGCTGGTTCCCTTCTGTGCTGTCTCTGCCAAGCCACCCTGCCTTGGAGTCAGCCAGCTATGGTCTGAAACCTCTATAAACCGTAGAGGCTAAATAAACCTTTCTCCCTTTAACTTTGAGTGTTGGATATTTTGTCTCAGCATGAGAGAAAAATAACTAAGAAGACAAAGACTTTCTTTGTACAACTGTTTTTCAGGTACAAAAAATCCAGCAAAGTCCCAGAGATGCTTGATTTCCTGGAAGGGACTTCCTTTTTCATGGAATTTTAGCATCGCCTGATCTTTTATCAGTCACAAGTGAAAACAAACAAACAAAAACCAACAGCACTACCTTAACTACCTCTGGGTGGCTAAACAAACCACTGGGTGTGGCATATTACTAAGATTACTACCCTTTGGAAGTTAGAGCCTCTTGAGCTGATTGATTTGTGCTATATCACTGGTAAATCATAGCAAGAAAAAATCCTTCATGCTTTGCATAAAGTACAGAAACAAACCTCTAATTTGTATTCATATTTAGAAGCAAACTCTGAGATGTACCTGGTCAAATGTCTTCACTTTACAGATAAAGAATAGGAAGCCAGGGGTCAGGAGACTTGGACTGAGTTACAGTGTCAGTTAGTCACAGAAGATTGGCTGGAGTGATAGATATGTGGTCTAAGTGCCTGCCTGGCAAGCACTAGGTCCCTAGTTTGATACCTGGTCCCGCATGCCATGTGGTCCCAGAACTAGACAAGGTGGTGTACTCCTGTAATATCAGCTCTGGGGAGGCTGAGACAAGAGGATCACTATGTTCAAGCTGTGCAGCAAGTCACCCCATAAAAAAAAAGAAAAGAAAAGAAAAAAAAAAAAGCGAAAAGACAGCACAGCATCCAGTCCTGTCACCAGAATCCCAGGTCAGGGTTCCCACTACAGGCTGCTGGCTTGCTCCTCTCCAATCTGCCATCCTAGACCTGCAGATCCTTCTCTGTCTCAGCACCTCATGCACTTTGCTCAGTTTCACAACTCTTCCGGGAAGGCTGTCTCTATTCTCCCAGCAGCAGGTGACAGGTGGGAGCACGACTTCACTGCACAGTGCTGTCCTCGATCCCATGTGGTGGGCATGCTGTCCGCTCTTGCCAACTTAGTTCTCCACAAAATTGAATGGTGGAGAGGTTTTCCAATCTCTGTCTCCACCCACATCCTTAGTAAGTGGCTGGTGTGCTAGGCGCAGAACAGATAGCTCCCTGTGTGAGAATAAGTTGCCTTTTAATGAAGAGGGCAATTCAGTTGCACCAAGTCATAATGGTGGAATTTCAGGCAACAGAAATATTTCCTTGGGGACAGGGGCTTACTAGCCTTTCAAATCACAGCTCATCATAACTGCCAATTCTCCAGGCAACACTTACCTACTTCCGTCTGAGCAGAATCTGCCATTTTGACTATTCAGCTCTCTACATAAAACAAACAAATCTGCATGTGTCTGCTCTCAACTAGAGCTCAGAAAAATAGAACCCAGAACTGGTTCTCTTCTGCATTGCCTCCCTGCCAACACTTTAGCCAATATTAGGCTAAAAGCCAAAGAGAAGACACCCTAGTCAGAGCTTCCTCATAGATGGATTGAAGTCTAGCTGGTGGGGGGCGGGGCAGGGAGTAGAGCTGGAGTAGAAAACGGCACTAGGCAAAGCAGTTCCTGCTATCAATCTATAAATGTGCCTGTCTTCTATAGCCAGTCCATGCTGTTTGCAGACAGCAGAGACGAAATCTACAGCATGTCCATAAACAAGTCAAGTGACAACTCGAGTCATCAGATGACAGAAGACAGAGTTTTTCACACTTTAGAGACTGCCAAAGGCTTTTCTTAAGTAAACATTCCCCACTTTAAAATAACTCTTGTTCTCTGTGGAGAGAGGGAAGGATTCATATTCAAGGCCACCAAAGAAACCTAGGAAACAGAACCATAAATTCACGTGAACTCTGAGCTCTGCAGCTCGGGTGTAAAGAAAAGATTATATTTGCACACAGAATGCATGAAGGAAGGCAGTGCCAAAACATTGCTAACACTTTGCAGTCAGATGGAATTACTCACTGCACCTCTTTAAGTCTGACTTTCCTCATTGAATATTAGAAAAAAAAAAAAGTATAATAATTTTAAGTTCTGAACTGGTTGTAGAGAGGACAGTAAGTGATGTAATACATGGAGAGCACTCTATTGGGATCATTAGCAAATAATTAATATGCAGTAGCTCTTACTATTAAGAAGTAATAGTAAGGTGAAACTTTCATTATTAAAATAAGCTATCAATATTGTTGAAAGTTTAACACAAACGCACAGCCTTTCTATGAAAGCTTCTGCCTTGTAAAACTCTGAAACAAAATGTGAAGAGGTCAAAAAGTACAAGATGCAGAATATTTCTCCCACAAACTTGTCACCATGCAGACTTGGTCAGAAGCAGCTTTCAAGTGTTTCCACATCACTGTGTTCCACCATACCACACTCACACAGGTGCTCCAACCATGAGGGAAGATGCCCCTGTAGGGCAGAATGTGAACTGCGAGCTATAACAGAGTGTGGATGTCAAAAACTAAGCAATTTCCTCTTCATATCTCAAGATTGTTTTGTGGGAAGAAAAGGAAGCAAAATAATGTTTGGGGGATTCTTGGATCTCCAATGGAATGTGCAAGACCACAAGAAAAGAAGACTGAATTTTATATAATAAAGTGCTTCATTTCAAGAGGCCATTATCAGACAAAGGATCAGTGAGCTGTCATAGGGTAGCAGAAAATGCCTCCCCTCCAGCCCTTCAGTATACTTCAGTTTCTTGGTTCCCTGGGTAATAATAGTTCCTGTTCCAGCTCCAGCTGCTCCTGTCTCTCAGGAATGGCTGTTCCCTGTGAGGCCCATTGTATAAACCAATACCCAGTGGATTGGCTATTCTGCCTCTGGACTTCCTGCTTGCTTATCTCATATAAACTCTAGACCACCAGAGATCAGGGCCTGGGAATGATCCCAGTCAGTGCTCATCAACATAATAAAATCTGCCTCCAAATCTCAGGCATTGCTTTGGTCCTTCTGCTCAGCATTGGAATAGAAGATGGGATGAAGGGAGCTTTCAACATGTCTGCCATGGCCATTTCGTCATTTGTTTATTGTTCAAATCCATGCCTGTGCTCTGTCTTGGGTGAGAACAAAGAGCAAGTGTGTGCTCCTTGAAAGGTTCTGACCAGGCACAGGACAGGGGTTAGGGAACATCTCCAGCACAGCGTTTATTCAATAAGATCGTGTGGCACTGACCCAGTTCCATTGCATTCACAGCTTTTCTTCACATTACGCAAGCAACTTCCTTTGTCCCCGATCAGGAAAGCCTTATCTAGTAGAACCAATGTTTAAGCACGAGTATGCAGCTGTGAACCCATACTGCTGACATTGGTCTTGGAGAGTTCACCCCCATTACAGTGCCAGTACCACTGTTACAAACCCAAACATCCGTTCTGTTCAGATACATCATTTCCATCCACCTGGCTTCAAAATGGTGGTAGTTACAGGTCTATCAAAAATGGCTGCAGATGACCAAACACCTCAACCAAAATTCAAAGGAATCAAAGTCACAGTCAGCTATTCAAGCAAGGGCAAATGTTCAATTAATACAATGAATCTCACTTACTGCTTGTAATACTAAGAGAAATCGCTATGACTAAATAAGAAAACAAGTATTTTTTTTTCTTTTTCTTTAGTGAAATGTTGCTTTGTTATCTTCAAGAGCATAAAATAGAAAAAAAACAGAACTATGTTGTACCTATGTAGGATTCTTGCAAGGCATTTTAAAAAATAAACATTCCTCTATGATTAATCAGTTGTCATCTGCACTAGTACATTAGTTCTGATTCGTTATTAGAATATAAATAGTTTTCCAGGGTGAAGAGGTACTAATCCGCTGACCTGACCCCATAGAATGGAGACTAACCACATTCTCCTTTGTTTTTATAAATCTTCCTCTCATCTCAACTTTGTAAAGTTAACATTTTAGCTAAGCCTGACTAAATTAGGAAAATATATAACTAGTGAAGTCAAAATTAATAAAATTTTGTAGGAAAAAAAAAGAAAAATTACTATCCTTGATTCTTATTTAGAAAGGAAAGCTAAACTTCTCTTGGAGCTTTGCATACCCACAAGAGCAAGAGGGGGGCGCTTTCCCACCCAAGGTTCCCTCACCTTCCCAATGGCAGCATTCCTGTGATGCTCACCCTCTGCCATTCTAGGCCTGAAAGCAGATGAACCCGGCCCAGGAAACACCTTCACCTGCCCGCGCTCCTCCTCGTGTACAGGAGCTCAGAGCTTCTAAGATGTTTTAGCACCTTCTTGCCTTCTCAGGCTGAACCAACCCCTGCCCCCCATCACAATCCTTCCCAAACTGATGAAGTCCCCCAGCTTGCTTGCCATCTCCTGGGGAATGAAAGAAAGTGCTTATCTTGATTCTATTTGCTTTCCTTTTGTGACCTAGGGCAAGTTATTTTGATTTTCTGAATCTCAGAGTCCCCATCTATGTAATGACCATTAAAAAACAAAATCAACTAGCTTTCACTTGGAGTTGTAGGGAGATTTAAATGGGAATTACACTCATAACTCACAGAAGAGGCCGGGATGGAGTAAGCACTCGACAAAGCACCATCCCCACTACCGGCACCATCACCATCACCATCACCTTCATCTAACGTCATGCTCAGCGTAATTTCCGGCATAATAAACTGAGACAATCCTTCCAACTTCTCTATTCTTTCACATGGAAGCAGTAATTAACACCATCTACTCCAGTTTCTGTTTTCAGCAAGAACCTCTATTCTATTATAGGAGCATCCACCAAAGCCCACAGGTAATGCTAATAAAGAAGTGCTTATTTACTAACTGTTCTGTACTGATGTATTTACTGTGAACAAAGACACAGAGGAAAGAGGAATAAATCAGAAGCTGTTGAAGCAGGTTATTTTTCTAGCTGCCTAACACATTATCTGCATGTAGTGAAGGACTGTGCTATCCAAATATTGCATAAAGTCCAGAGCAATGCCTCCGTAAATATTCTATCTACATTTGTCTGAAATGATAACAAGTATACAAAGTTGGAATAATTTCAAATTTCAAACGCACGTGATGTTTTCCTCGTCTTGCTTTATAATGCCTTACCATCAATAAACCAACTTGCTTATTGATTCTCAAAGGAGTAAAAATGAGGAATTCTGAGCCTATAAGATAATTCCTGGCCCTATCTCACCTCTGAGCCAGTGTATTAGTGAGCAACAGCAAGATTTTAACAACATGTACTAGGTGGTTTAAACAAGAAATTTCTCATAGTTGTAGAGACTCTGAGAGGTGCAAGATTAAGGTGCTGTCAGATCTGAGGTGTCTGGGGTGCCCTTCTGTAGTGTGCAGATTGCCATCTTCTTGCCTAGTCAGAAAAAGAAGGGATTCTGGTCCCTTTCACTCCCTAGGGGAACAAGACCTCAAGTGATCCTAATTGCCTACCAAATGCCCACCTCGAAACACCATCCAGTAGGGCATTAAGGACTGAATTGGGGGCAAGCTACATTCAGTGAATTCCACAGGAATAAGTAGAAAGCTCAGTATATAATTTTAGAAAGAAGCTGGTCTCCAGAAAGATGACATGGACGGGTGGCAAGGTTGTCCAACGTCAGCGTCTTCTCCTTATAGTCAACAGTTTTTATTTCTCTGATGTCTTGCAACTCTCACTGGCAAGACAATGAGCTCTTTGGAGAATGCAAGAATCCAGTGTAAGCTTCTGGTATCTCAGTAACGCTCTGGTGTACCTCATGCAACTCCAAGTGGAGGCAATGCCAGTTCCAATAGTAATGGGAATGAAGGTCACTTGTGCAGGGTTCCATATCAGCTGATGGACCAAAGCTGCTGCCTTGGGGAGAACTACAAAACAGCCACAGGAATAATCAGTGCAAACAAATAGCAAAGTTCGAGAAGTCCCAGCAGTGCTGTTTTCCTTATTTAAATCCCTATAGAATCCCTATATATTTATTTTATACTGTAGTCCCCATCTATATGAAAAAGGACTTGTTTTCTCTTCTTTGGCACCAAAACACTGAAAAATGTCACCTCTGGAGCCCCCAACTCGCTGGATGATTTTGAACTAAATAAGTTAATCCCCCCAATTTTCAGTGTATCTTACCACATAAAGAAGATAGCACTACTTATTGGATTGCTTGTGGGTGGAGTGAGACCATTGAAATATGCGGAACACATGGAGGAAGCTCACTGTAGCTACTCCTCCTGGGACAACACTCTTCCTGGCTGCATTCCAGGCCCTGATGCCCAGCTTGTGCTCTTCCAGAGTCAGCATTCCCAAACTGTGCAGTTTTCCAGAGGGACAGTGACTGCAGTACATTTCCTTCCAAAGCCAGTGTGTTGACCTTGTGCTTCTGCAGACTACCAAGCACTCAGGCCTCAGTTCTGCATGTACCGTCTCAGCATTGCCCATGTGGATTTTCTGGGTGAATGTGTGTCAAGTGGCACTAAAGTCCCAGAGGAAGGAGCCTCACCAGCTGCAAACCTCAGCCTAGGGCTTTGCTTCTCACTTGCTTGGCTTCTGAGTTGTTTTGTTGTTACCTCGTCAAAGCAGAAATATATGCATAATTGATGTGATGGCTTAGAGACACTCTGTGCACTGAGTGCACCAAGCTTGAGGTTTGTTTTACTCTGATTCATATGTGGATGAATTTGGGTACCTAAGCTACATACTAAGTTAAATTGGAAACAGAGTAACACTGACAGAATGTCATGCACTTTTAGGGTGCCAGCCATGAAGCGGTAGACTGAGAAGAGGAGGAACAAGAAAGTAAATGATAGAATAGGTGATAGAATAATAGATAGATAGATAGATAGATAGATAGATAGATAGATAGATAGACAGATAGATAGTTGGATAGACAGGCAGATAGATAATACATGGCAGATATAAATTTATTTGCATTTATTACAGGCATGTATCCTTTGTATACTTCTATCCTAATCTAGACTCTTAGAACTGAAACAACAAAGCTCTTCTGCTCTGGTGATTTCCATGAGAGAATGAAGGAATGAGCCCAGGCAGGGGAGGGTCTGCTTAAGTCACAAAGATGACTCAGATCAGGAACCCAGGTCCTCTACCTTCCCTGCATGCTCACCATTCTCTTGGAATAAGACAGAAGAACAAACTGGGGACAGAAAGATCAGTACAACAGGTCAGCAAGCAGCCTGTCTTCTCATAAGAATATTCAACCTGGGCCTTGCATTAGGGTTTTCTGGGCCACAGAGATTCCAAATGTGCATGCTACAGTACAGAGCCCCTGCAGAAGCCCCGCAGCAGCTCTAAGCCCAGGCCTGCAAAGCTGATGACGCTGCCATTTTATGGCAGTGCTCACACAAGACAGCCCCAAGTAGTAGCTCTGGCCACACCACACCACACGGAGTGATGCGGGATGGTGACGTGATGTGATGTGCATTCTCTCCCACTCCTACTAGCCCCTCTCTTTTGGTGGCTGCTCAGTGGGAGGTGGCCACCAGCAATTTCCTTCCTCTAACAGCTGTGAGACTGTTTTCTGCAGTTAGCTGCCATTTGTTTCAATTATGTGTATTAATCATAGCCTTCATCCCGATGGTATTCTTCAGGGAAAAAAAAATATCAGGGCTTTTGTTTTCCAACCAAGCTGTTTCCTCATGCAGAACAGAATTCAGTAGTGGCAAGAGGAAAGGAAAATGCTGGGTTAGAAGCTATTTGGGTTTGAGCACAGCAAGGAGCAAACATTGGGAGGGGGGCATCTAGCCCCTGAGTGAAGAGAGGTTGACTTGGAGACAGCGATACACTAAGGCCAAAAGCAGAACTTAGCATAATTTATCATGATGAGTAAATGTCAGTCATTCCCTCATTACATACTAATTCATGTATTCAAATAATAACCAAGCTCCTACTAGGTGCCAGGTTGCATTTTTTTCTAGGAACCCTCAACTATATTTTAAGAAGGAACAAAAGATGAAAATCAAAACTTGCTTCACAGGCAGAATAGCATTGTCTCACACCACCCACCCCTGCTTGCACCTACTATTCCCTTAGTCTTCATTTAACACACACTTATAGCAAGCCAGTTCTTTAGCAGGTAGTCATCTATGCACACTAAACATTCACTGGTGGACACATGTGTCACAGCCCACAGACCTGTCTTGCTATGTGGTGAGGGACTCAGCCCTCAGAGAAAGAAGCCTACAGATGGCTACACGTCTGACATGGTCACCCCATAGACAAAATCAAGGTGGGACCAGAGATCACAGGAAATGGGAGGGGTTACTGTAGAGGAAAAGAATGGGAAGATGTCTTAGAGGAGCAAAATTTAACCTAGAGCCTGCAAATGAGCAAGAGATAGTCTTGGAGAGAGGAGAAGAAGATTAGCAGAGTCAGAAAGGTGATTGATGAGTTGGAAGGTGGGTGGAGCCGGGGATGTGGCGTCAAGGCAGAGAAACATAAGAGGTTGTGGTCAAGGGCTGGGTCAGGCTGGGCTCTGAAAACCTCCTCAAGAAGTTTGCACTTCACCCTGAGTAAAATGAGAGCCATACAAGTTTTGAAGGAGTTGGTATGGTTTATACTTTCAAAAGATCATTCTGGCTGCTCTGTAAAGAGACAAGGACAGTTGCTAAGAATGTAAGAGGGAGGGCTGTTGGCAGGTGATGGATGAAGTTGGACTGGATTTGAATAGTGACAGTGGGAGATGGAGACAGGGAAGTGGATTTGAGTTTTAATTTGGGGGTAAAATCAATATGTGTTTGTTCCTCTGAGCTTTCATTCACTTGTTTATTAAAAAGCAGCTAGAAGCAGTTGCTCCACCTGCTCCATAAGATCTTGGAGAATACTGATGAGATAAACGTGCAATACTCTACAAATGAGATTCTGTCATTATTGCGGTGCTGTGACCATGGTACCATCTGTCTAACCAAGAAAGTGTCGAAAGGTTCTTACATTTGGCCCACTTGATTCCAGTCTAGATCTCATGTGAGTGAACACAGATTTTCACGAGGTTACAGCTAAGCTCTCAGTACTAGAGCCACGCAGCATTCTATGGTAGAAAACCAGGCAATGAAGGACACTTAGTCATACTTGACAGCACCTAGAGCTCTCCGAGCTGCTGAACCCCCAGCTGGTCTGTTACCACTCAAGAACCCTAAATGGCATCATAAGGGCCCACAAGAGTGTCTTCCTTGTCTAAGTGACAATTAAGAAGTGCCTTGGGCAAAGTTGACCCAGAAAATTGCCATCTACCATGGCCCCACATCCTTTAATAATTCCTAGAAACAAAATTCCAGAAGGGATCAACAAAATATGAAGGCAAGCATGTCTTCAGCGGGGCAACATAGTTGTATGTACTTATATAGCAAAACCTCACTTGAAATGCAGAGTCTGTAGAGGAAGGATTAAACCTTTTAAGAACCTAAAGTTTTCATATGTTTCATGTTTGTACGGAAATATTTTAAAGCTTTGCCACATCTTTACCCCATATTAAAAACAGTGCTTCCTTAATAAAATCTGGTTGACGCAATATCATTTTGGTTCTGCCACACAGTTTCTAGATTTCTGAAGAGAAACCAGCTTAACAGAAAAAGGAGGTGCTTCTTTTTCTTTTTTCTTTTCTTTTCTTTTCTTTCTTTCTTTCTTTCTTTCTTTTTTTTCTTTTTCTTTTCTTTTCTTTTTTTTTGTGTACAGGGTCTCACTACATAACTTGGACTCATAGTGATCCTCCTGTTTCCTGCCTCCCAAGTGCTGGGACTACAGGCACGCACTACCATGCCCAGACTCCATTGCTAGCTCAGCGCACTTGAGAAAGGGGCCAGCATGGCAGGCAGGGCCAGGAACCAAACCCCAGCCCTGCACTTCCCTAAGCAAGCACTTAGTCTGCTGAGCTATACCACCAGCCCTAAGGAGATTCTTCTTAATGAAGAGCTAATTTTATTTTGTTTTTAAGTTTCCAAGTGATCTAGGCCAACGCAGTACATGCTTCTACTGTTCAGAGCAAACATCTTGTGCCACCCATGATCCTACAGGCAACTGTGACGAGACAGAATAGTTTGATACCCTGTTAACAAAGACCAGTTACTGAGCACTCAGTCCATTATTCCCACATAGAGAACTGTTAACATAGTGTTTAAATACATACTCACTATGACCTGTGTGTTTGTATCCTCCTGGATAAACATGATATAATTCTTGGACAGCACTAATTTTCAGGAAACTCTTTGTGTAGCCCCGATTTGGATGATCACAAAGGTAGTTCCACCCCAAAGAGTCTAGGTCTTTGGATCTTCATGAGCATCAGTTACTTCCCTGGTGTCATAGAATAGCTCTTCAGAGATATTGGCTACCAGCAGTCTTTTTCTTCAGTTCTTCATAATTTCTAAGATTTTTCTGGCTTAAGATTAGTTGTGATTCTCTGGAGGCTATTATGTGTACCTTAAAAGAGTTGGATCTCTTGAGCTGTCCTACTAGAATTTCCTTCTGTGGCCTCCCTCAAGGCACTTCTGCTCCAAAGCTGTCTCCTCATTAGTGTAAAGTGGACCACTGCCAACATTTTCCATCAGTTTCATTTGCTGTCTGCATCCCAACTCCTGGCCCTCCTGCCTGGAATTCAAAGTATATCCTAGCACCGTCTTTTCCTATGGAAGAAGGTGCATGTACTATATGACAGTTTTCTCCTCTAATTTAAAGGTTGTGCTCCTCCCTTATCTCCGATGAGCTTAAGATTTACAGCTGCCTCAGAAGTTTTATAATTCCAACAGCCAGATAAAGAGCTTATTATTCTTACATTTCCTTTAATAATGAATAAAAATCAGATAATGGGCAATTTCCGAAGAGGCTTCTAAATACTAAATGTAATTTTAAAATTTATTAAAATGATAAAGCGTTTAAAAATATTTCTCAATCCTTAGAAACATTCGTTTTCTTAACCAGTCACTTTTGCATTTTAAGACAAAAATATAACTATGAAAACAGTGTAGATATTAAGGAAACTCTCGGGGTTTTTTGTCTTTTATTTCCTTGTCTCTTATTCTCTT
>PVKN010006692.1:0-27984 GCA_004027915.1 Capromys pilorides
AAAAAAAAAAAAAAAAAAAAAAAGAGGGGACATACTTGCTTCTTTCTGATCTTGGGGGAGAGAGCAACCAAATGAATGCTGCACTAACTTACTCATTTTCATTTTAAATCTGAATCTGTAATGTGTGTATGTGCTCCACTTGTATAACCCAAATTATAATTTAAAGGTACCATTCTGCTACAGAATGAAGCTGTGGCACAAGGCGCACAGTTGTCAGAGCGAGGACCCAAGGCAAGATGGGCTCCAGAGCTCTGCTTCTCAATTTTGATTTCAACTTTTGAGATGCAGTGTGGTGGGAGGAGAGTCCAGACAGCCAGGAGAACACATGGGCCAGGTTTGAATCACAACACAATTTAGCCATTCCAAGCGGACCCAATATTGGGAATCAAAATACAATGCTTTATTTTATACCTATGTTTCTGTGTACCTATGAGCAAACACTCCTGTTTAATTGCTGAATTTGGCTCCTCATTTATGCTTATACTAGGTATTATCCAGTTGTCCCTTTAAAAAAAAAACCCTAGAAAGGAAAAGTGAGGCATTTAACTTGAGCTCTCCAGGCAGCGCAGAGCACCGCTAGACACACAGCTTTATCTGAATGGAAGCCTTGCTCCCTCCCCTGCCTGACATCCAAGAGCTAAGTGCTGGCCTTGGAACCTGCTGGAAGCAGGTAACTAAGAACTCACAGTCAGAATGGGGTAGGTAGGATAGAAGACGGCATGTGGGCTGGAAGTGGGGTTCATTTTTTCTCTTCTGTTATGGTTTAGGCCTAAAATGTCCTGGGAAAGTCTCATGTGTTCAGAGGCAGGGATTTCAGAAGGGGATCATTTCTGTCCTAACCCATTCCTCTGTGTGCACCCCCTCCCCTGCTTCCTGGCCACCATGATGCTTCCTGGGCAGCATTCCTCCTCCATGCTGGAGCCAGCTAACAATGGACTAAGATCTCTGAAGAGCCATGTAAGCCTCTTCTTTATGCTGTATAGTGACACATGCATGGTCGTGCTGCAGCAGCTCAGCTTCTAAGAGCTAAATCCAGAGCTTAGCCCTGCATCTGTCCATCAGAGGAGGAGCGGGTGAAGAAAATGTGGCATTTATACACAGTGGAGCATCTCTGGGTCACCAAAGATAAGCCCAAAGCATCTGTAGGTAGATGGGTGAAATGAGCCAGACATACAAGCTTAAATGTTGTATAGTTTGTCTTATATGAGAAGACAAAGTGCTTTTATAAAAAATGAAATACAGACCCAAAATACAAACACAGAGCAAAATAAAAGATAGTTAATAGGAAATAGGGAAATAGATCCACTGCAAAATTCAAGGGTTCAAGTTATGGAGGGACCCAGGAGACAGGGGAGGGAAGGAGGTGAAAAACAGAATTCAGACATGTAACATACATGTCCCAACTTCCTGTGACAATGTAATCATTATGTACTGTGCACACACACCAATGAAAATAAAAATTAAACCAGCTGTATATATGATATGTTGTCCCCGAAGCAAAAAGCTGGCTCCGCTGCTTCCTTCTGTACAGCATGCACCCTATCTTCTAGATCTACACTCGGGAGCCGCTTCCTCTTCTCCAGAAAAGAGCAGTTCTTTTTGTCTGTGGAGGGGAATCCAGGTGACACTCACCCGTGCTGCCAGCCTCCATCCCCCTCCTCTCCCCAGTCCAGGCTGTGCTCACGACTGTGTTCTCTTGCACATGCTCCCCCTCCCCCAAGTCCCTTCCTCATTCCCTCTCTATCTCCGCTGCCCTCAGTCCAGCTCCCAGGAGGGAGGTCACACTCATCTTCTTGGTGACACTCTTTCCTGAGTTCCACGTACATGCTCATACTGTCTTTCCACAGCCTGTTCCACTTATGATTCTTGTAGCTTCCAGTTCTGCGTCCCAAATGGACTGAGAGATTTGCTTAGACAGATCTGCACTCACCTTTGTATTCCAGGCGTGAGCACATAGCTGAAGCACCATATGCTAAGAAGATGTTTGGATGGATGGTTGGATGGATGGATGGATGGATGGATGGATGGATGGAATCAACCTGGTGGGCTGTCTATTTTTTGGCAGCTAGACACTCACATTGCCCCCCCCAAATTCTCAACAAAAATTAAAAGAAAATAATTGAGCATGTTTTCCACCTCCCATGACTACACTGGATACTATTCAGAACAATTAACAACCCCCACCTACCACCTCCCAAGAGCAGAGCCCCCCTACCTCCCATCCCCCCACCCCCACCCATAAACAGCTTCTGGAGAAAAATGACCATAGGGCTTTGCCAGGTGGCACGGGCCTCAAGCAAAGCCCTGAAACAGTGCTCCTGTTGATCACTGTGTTGGATTCTCCTAATCCTCCCTTGAGGAAGACCTCCTTGTCCCCACTTTATAGGTGAGGACTTGACACTAGGGGGACAAGTTGCCCAGGGTCTGTAACAGTGCAGGTCATAATGCAGAATGTGTGCTTGACCTAAACTTCTCCTTTTCACACCACAGCCTGTCCCAGAGAAGGAAAGACAGAGGAGAAAAGGAAATTCACAATGAGAGGTAATGGCGTGGGACAGCGGCTGAGACTATTTGGATAAGGCAAAAACGAATAATGGCTGGAGAAGGATGTCAGGCCGCATATGTTTCCTCCTCATCTCCCTCGTTTAGACAGAGGAGGCCTAGGTGTGCTTCTAGGCAGTGCAACAAGGCAGAGGGGAAAGAAAGGACCCTTGGGAGAACATGCACGTTTGCCAAAGGGTTTGGCAGTGTTTGAGTTGAGGCACAGTCAGTGGGTTGAGCTTAGAAGAGGAAAAGGGTTGACTTTCTCTAGGAAGAAAAGTAGAGAGGGGCACTCAGCTATTAAGGGCAGCTACAGCCTGAGCCAAGGCTCTTGGCTCCTTGGCTCCACTCATCCTCAGCCAGTGCTGCAGACTTTGCTGCCTATGCTCCAGGCAAGGTGCTAATGGGGATGGGAAGGGAAGTCAAAACCTAGAGGCTCAGGATTAGGAGAGGACTGCATGGTGGAGAGTTGAAACAAGGGTAGAGTGCAGTGGGGAGCAGGAGACATAATCAAAACCTCTTGGCCCCCAGCCTCTAAAATGTTGCTGTCTGGACCTTTTCGGGAAATGTTTGCAACCTCTCTACTGGATCATCAGCTCCATGAAAGTAAGCATCATATCCTAGCCAACTTTTATTATGGGACAGAGACTAAAACAAGCCACAAGACATTCTTAAAACATGAACAAGTGAGAAAATAGACACCTCTCTTTCACAGCATGCTTATTCTCACTAATTGTGGGGAGGACTGAACTCACGACCTGTAAAAATAGCATGTCCTGCCATCTGCAATTCCATAAGGGCATGGGAGTGCAGCTGCCCCAGAGCTACTATGACAGCACGCTAACACACCAGCGCTGGGTCCTTTTATGAGCTCTGATGTTTCTACTAGCTGAGACCTGTCAGACTACACCTGAAAACCCGGACTATGCTGAGGGCCAGCCAATGCCACTTTTCTGACTTGATTCTGCATTCTTCTGAGCTATTTTCCATGTCAGCTCAGTAAAGAGTGACGTCAAGCTTTGCTTATGTGGGGAGCTATTTTATAGGCCCTCAGATTTAACAGCACAGGGAAGGCGTAACACTAGCAATGAGAACTGCTGGGTAATCAGCCTGGTACTGAAAGGTAGTATTCCTAATGATCACAAAACCAACGGCATTGGAGTGTGACAGCCATCATCTCTGGGGAGAACCAGGCCCAGTGAGGGGTCAACAAGCATGAAGGCTGAGTCACTCGGAGAAGGTCAGGGTTATGAGTTCTCGGCCTCAATCTTCCCATCAGCCTCAGGAGCACATCTAAGGGCTATCCCTTCTTTCCTTTCCTTTTCTCATTGAATAAAATAGCATTTTTCACAGAGATGGTGGCACTACAGAGGGACTAGTGTCTACTTTCTGTCCCCTCCACTTTTCTCACACAGTGAAGGTCCAGGCAGCTTGTAACTGAAGGATCTCTTCTCGACTCACAGACAGTTGGCACCTGGGTACTTTTCCTCCACCAGTGGGCAGAGGCTTGGCCTGACAGTTTGTGTCCTACCTGTTGAACGCAGCCATTTGCTGAGTGAGATACAGCTTGATTGTCAGTCAAGGCTTTGCAGACACTAGAGGAGCTGACTTGCTCACTGAGGCAGTGACACAGTTGCTAATACGACCCTCGGCTGCTGGACACCAAGGCTGAGCCACAGGGCTCCGTGTGTGTCGGGGGCAGGCAGCAGCCCTGCACGTGCGCGCGCGCACACACACACACACACACACACACACACACACCTTTCAAATCTCAACTTAAAGGAGCAGGGGTTGGCTGCAGACCCCAACTAGCCCTCCAAGAATGAGCACTTGAGCTGGAGGCACACAGGCTGGCTGCCAGGAGGAGGTGACTCCAGAATGTCAGAAGACCTATTTCTGGCCCCACAGGACATTCACTTGCCCTGGCTTCTCTGCATGGGTCACATAAGTCATCCCATGTGCTTCAATGACCACAGAGCTCAATAGTGGTCACGACCACTAATTAACACACAAATATTAGTAACACTATCAGTTGGTTTCTCCTATTCTCCAGTTCTGGGCCTGATAGGCTCACTACTCCTCTCTGGGTCTTCTAGGACCCTGCACTGGGCCCCCCAAAACCAGCATTCATATCCTAAACCATCACAGAGATGGGTGCTTCGAGTTTTAAGTCCCTATCCTGACCTGGCAGCTCCTCACTGCCATTTAATCCCATGTTCTTCCAGGCCCCAGGACTAACAGCAAAAGAGACAGAGACCGAGGCCCAGATCTGATGTGCGCAGCCATTCCTGAGGCAGCACCATGGAGCCAGGGCAGCTGCCGCCAGCTTCTCTTTACCCAGGAGGTACCCACAGCTGGGCTGAGCTTCAGGCCCGTGCAAACCAAGCCTAGTGACAATGGTACTGCTTCCTGGGGCCTGGGCTCAGCCTCTGGCAGCCAGGTAGCATGCAGGAGGCAAAGAAGGGAAGCTGCATCGAATCTGAGGGAGCTGGGGAATTAGTGGCTGAAGTGTTCCCAAGCCTGTTCTGCTTAATACTCATAAATTTCGGAGCCCTAACAGCCTTTGATTTATGATGTCTTTATTCTTGCATTGTATTTAAGCCAATTTATGAAAGGGAACACGAGTGAAAAACAGCTTTTGTAGAAATGCTTTCTGATCTATCATGGGGTCAAGTCACTTCTGTCAATCTTTGCCATCACCTTGTTAAAACGAGGGCTCTGGGTGCCGACAGCTGGGCAGCTAATTGCTGATGGATGACGACCCGTGAGGACGCTCTCCTCCTTAAAGTTCTGTGGCTCTCCTCCAGGCCCAGTCTCTGGCCAGACCTCGTGGCCACCGAGGGCCAGAGGTGCCCACCTTGGGCACCCCAGCTGCAGTCTCGTGCCCATCTGCCTGGCTGGAGATTTTCCCAAGACCTCTAATAAAAATGCCTGTAATTGGCCAGGGCGCAACCATTTCACTGCTCAGAGGTGGCAAAGCTTAGACTAATGCTCAACACAAAATAACAAAACTCTGCCTCAGCCTTTCTTGTCCATTACAATGTTATTGTCATATTTATTAGCTCTATTCCCCACCGGACACTGGCAAGGAAATCTAAAAGAGAGTTAAGCACTGCCAGGCTACAGGGCAGAAACACGGGAATGTGGGGCTCAGTCTGCACACAGCCGCTGGAGGAACGTGGTTCTCTCCAGCTGTAATTATCTCGTTCGCAGTACTGTGAAATGACTAGGTTGTTGCCACTGCTTTTATTTTAAAGAACAGTTCTTTTCTTCGTTTACTAAAATTTAACAACCTACAGCACTTCCATGAATTAATTACAGTCTGAGGGGAAAATAAACACAAACATCACCCATCACGTTGTTTACATCACATTAGCTTAATTGTGTGATATGCAGAATTATTGCTTTCGCACGTCTCGCCCTCCTCGCGTCTGTCTGACTGTCTGCTTCTGCCTTGCTCTGCAGGAGGCATATCTTACTACAGTAACTAGAAATAAGGGGGAGGGGGTCTTCCTCCGAAAGTGAAAGGAAGGTAAGACATGTTACTGTTGCAGTTTGTCCTCTGCAACAACAAGGACATGGCCAGTCCTTGCCAACCAGAAAGACACGATACTGTCAAATAGTACAGCAAGATTAGGACCAGAGTCCGCTTGCTGCACCAAACTTGACACCAAAGTCTCACGTTGTCCTTCGCACTACAGGAAGTCTACAGGAGCAGGGTCCCAGGAATGAACTGCAGGGAGAGGCTTTGAGGGACATATACACTCCCATGGCACAGAGTACTGAGATAATTCCAGAACACAGACAAAGAAAGTAAAACAATGGGAAGCATTGAGAAGGTGCAGGGAAGGGACCATTTGCACGTGCCCTTTTCATTCCTATTTTTACATATTTGTATTATGTTTATAATGAATCAATATTATGGTATCCATGCAGTCTATGAATATGCATTTTTTGAAAATATGTACTCAAGAACTATTTATTTATTTTTAGGGAAGAGTCCACAGGGTTTTCAGGGTCTCACTACTAGATCAGACTTGTAGTGATCCGCCTGTTTACAGCCTCCCAAGAGCTGGGATTACAGGCACACACCACAACACCCAGTCTCAACTGCCGTCTCAGTGCGCCCAGGGCTGGGGCCAGCATGGCAGGCCTGAGGATTGAATCCCTGGCGTCTGCACACACTTGCAGGCACTTTAATCCGCTGAGCTATTTGGCCAGCCTCAAAAACTATTTATAATTAAATAATTATAAGCAAAACATAGGTATTGGAATAATACAATGGCAATCTTAGCCAACCCATTGGGAAACCACTAATATAAGTAATAGAGTCTCTCTGAGATTTGTAAGCAGTTGAGCAAACACATCAGGGCTATAATTTGACCAACAGTGTACCCTCCAAAATGCATGTTGAAATGTAACTCCCAATGCAACAGGATGAAGAGGTGGGGCCTTGGGAAGGTGATTAGTTGTGAGGACCCCCCTCTCATGGCTAGAACCTATACACTATAAATGTAGAAGGGGGCACACTCTTCTCTTCCATCCCTTCTGCCATCTGCACTGTATTCATCTCTTCTGGAGGACACTGCAACAAAACATCAACTTGGAAGCAACAGCAGTTCTCACCTGATCCCAGTCCTGCCAGTCCCTCTGAATCTTGAACATCCCAGCTTCCAAAACCATTGACAGTATTTACCCAGTCAAAAGGAGTTTGCCATAGCCATGCAAGTAAACCAAAATACCAGATCTGAGCCTTGCAATGATACCCTTGGTATAATGTGGGACATGTGTCAAAGAGGTAAGATCTAGAGGCAAGAGGAGGGCAGAAGTGTGCGTCAATCCTGTTGTCCCTGAGGAGAATGCTTACAGTGAGCCCTGAGCAGGGCATGCTGGGGCTGAGGGGAGAAAGGGGATGAAGGAAATTCTCTTGAAATTTGCATCAGGTAAGATTGTTTTTCTAATTGAACCACATGGGTGAAGGGAGTTTTGAGATTCAAAAACTTAGCCTGAAGAGCTCAGGAAGCAGTGGTATCTTCAACTAAGATGGAATAAGGGAGCAGGGAAAGATATGGGGAAGGGAAGAAAATGATAGATTCAGTTTTGGAAATGTAGAGTTTAGGGTGGCCATGGGACAAGTGGGTGGAGATATTCATTAACAGTTGGAATTCCAAACTGAAGCTTTGTGTAGCTAACAAGCGCTCAGGTACACGGTGACCCATCTCCCCCTCTAGCCATGCACACATTGCTGGATCCAGAAAATATGTGGCGTCTGAAGAGGCTGCTTCAGCCAAGGGTGATGGTGCACGCCTATAATCCCAGCACTTGGGAGGCTGAGGCAGGAGGATCAGTGAGAGTTTGACACCAGCTTGGGCTACAAAAGTGAGCTCAAGGCCAATCTGAACTCCATAGAGAGACCCTACCTCAAAAAGATTAAAAAAAAAAAAAAGAGGCTGCTCCTTCAGCTGATGATAGGCTGAGAGCCCTGGAGCTAGCCTCTTTGGACACTGTCCTCTGTCTTGGAGGCTCAGTCTTGACCTTTCCCCCTGGGGTGTGAGGAAGAGGAAGGCTGTGACTACCAGGGTGGAACCCAAAGCCAAGTGCTCACCTCTCTCTTCTTACTGCAATCTTTGAACATTGCGCACCACACCAGGCAAGAACCCAGAATCCACGGTAAATCACCAATGAAGGGCAACATGCAGCATGTGGACAAAGGCAGCATCTTCAAGACCTCCAGTTAATTCCTGATCCCAAGGCAAAGGGCCTCTGTGCGGCTTTCTTCCACAAGCTGGGGGACGCTAGCTATCACTGTGGGAGTCAAGCCAGAGCCAAATGCTGTTTGCATTATAAGCTGTGAACTGGAGCACCTGCAGCAAACATCATAAGCAATGTGCTTTCAAACCTTTCTCTGGTCACTCATCCCATCTTGATCTTTCCTCAGGTGTCCTCAAATCCACAGGCTAAAGTTGATATTGGCTCTAGCCTGAGATTCAGCAGTGTAAGACCCTTGCCCTGACCCTGGCACTGTCACTGGTATAGCAGCAAGGCATTTCATTCAGGGCACCTCAAGCTGCAGGCCATTAAACTTGTACCCATTTCATAGGTAGGCAAACTATTGCTTTCAAACCTCAGAGTTTTAAAATTCAGACTGAAATAATTATTATTCATTTCAGCAAATTCATCCCTTAAAATTCAAGCAAAACTATAGTGAAACCTAGACAAATAAACTAAGGTTGAATTTATCAATTTTCACTCAAATAGAACCTTGTCCTGAAGACTCCTCCTTCTAAAGGGTGTAGGAAGAATCTTGGGATAAAGTCTGACTCCTGGGAAAGGGGATCTTTTGCTCCCCTGGAGACGTGGTAAGGCAGGAGATTGGGACAAGGTGGACCAGCTGGGGAAGTGGACAGCATCTGTCAATTATACAATTTTTAGGTCACATTTACTGAACAACTCCTAAAGCTCTGCAGGTGGAACCAATCAAAGAATACTGTCTCTAGTTCTTCTCCAGAGACCTCAAGCGGATTTTTGATAGGACAACATAGACCTGTTGTGAGCCTGAGGAGTGGGAAATACAAGACAGGCACCACCGAGCTCTTATTCCCTGTGTTCTCTTTCACTGTGGTTTGCTCTCAGGATGTACTTCTTTTCCTACTCTTAGCTGGTGCTAAGAAACAGATGGGGTATTGGGAAAATGCATCAGTGATGGTTTTATGGGACACGGGGGTGGGGGAGAGGCAGAGTGAGCACTACTGGCCCTACAAGGCAGAGACCAGGGATGCTGAATGTCCTTCAAGGAATGGAGATGTCTCGTAAATATAAAGCAGTGTCTTGTCACATAGAAAGGCCTTGTTTTTCTGAACACAGAAATCATAAATCACTTTGTTTTGCATATAAACAAAAAACATGTCTTAGTCTGTTTTCTATTGCTATGCAAAATACTGGAAGTCAGGTACTTCATAAAGAAAATAAGTTGATTTAACTCAGTTTTGAAGGTTAAATTCAAGATCGAGTAGAGGCATCTGTTCAGATAAACACTATAATGAGGGCCCTTTCTTTCTTTTTTTTTTTTTGCGGGACCGGGGTTCAAACTCACGACCTTGCGCTTACCAGGCAGGCACTTGTGCCTCGGAGCTATCTCCTCAGCCCCCATGAGGGCCCTTTCTAAGTCACACATAGTATGGCACCGTGTGTGGGCAAGGGAGACAACAGTGTAGCCCAGAGATTCAGGGGCTAGGCTTGCTCCTTCTGTAGTGCTGTGTTCTCTTGAGTACTAACTGGGGTTCCCAAAACACTACATTTATCCCTCCAAGAGCGGTCCCCCCAACGGCGGAATTACCTTGCTCTAGGCTCACCTCATAAAGAGTCTCCACCATCCAGAGACCACGCGTGCAGTTTTTCAAGCTCCGGGGACCACACTTAAGCACACCTGAACCGCAGCAAGGCGTTCCTGCGAGGTTTTAGTGGATACTTTGTTTTCCAGGAATGTGATTAGTGAATAGGTTGAGGAAGACTGGTCTTTATTGGTTTCTGAATTCCAAGAGTTGTCTATCATTTTGGACACTCAAGTCACCAGAAGCAGTGGGGCTCATGTTATCAGTTTTCACTGCCCTACAGGGGTGGCCCCATGGAGGTTCAGGCACCGAGTCAGCATCCGCCACTTCCGTCTGTCGTCCAGACCGGGCGCCTGCCCCGGAAGGTGGTGCGAGTTACTTCACCTGCATCCCTCCTTATATTTCAGTTATGACAGTATATTAATATTTCCTAAATTATGGGCATAGATTATTTTAAATTATGAAGTGTATTACCTGAAAATTTTACCTCAGGACTGTAAAGAGGGTGTTAAAAGTATTTGAAAAGGGAGATTGAGTCAGACAGGGCTGAAAGTGCACTACTTTAAAAGAAGTTCGCTGAGGACCAAAAGGGCCTTTCTAAGTGGAAACACCAGGGAATTACTTCTTTTCTGCCATTTGCTTGGCCCGGAATGGCCCAGCCTGACAGAGCAACTGGCACCCCAGCATGGAAGGGCTCCTTCTCCCTGGTCTTCACAGGGAAGTCTCCAACCCACTTCATGTTGGCATGTGACACCCAGCAAGCTATTTAAGCAAAACCTTTGTTTCCCCACATGTGTAATGGAGACATGACAGCCCTCTCGCCTTGGTTTCCGTGTACCATAGAGGAAACAAAATAAGGAAGCTGAGCACACAGAGGAGCTCTGATGCTCAGGATGCTCTGATGTGTGGCCTTGGTACAAGCATGGGTCTGAGGCGATCGCCTCCTCCACAGGAAGCTTTCAGGAAAAGCACTGGCAATGCTTCAGTTGGTACAACAGGGGGAATGAACAGCATAATTGGCCTAAGTAAATGTACAGTTTACTAAACGCTTTGCACTGGTCCATTTCCTTATAGTCATTCAGCAGTGGGACCGACAAGGAGAACCATCATCCTCAGGAAGGAAAAGTGATTTCAGGAAGGTCAGAGGTGCCCAGTACTGGCTCAGGGTCCCTAGCAAGCCAGGTTCAACTTGGACTTGGACTCTGTGCAGTTCCCTTGAGATATATTCTGGGTAAATGTATTGAAAGTGAGCCCTCAAAGGGGAAGAAGTTCCCGGAGAAGGGAGCTAGGGCAAGTGCTGGAGGAAGAGACGCCCTTGCTAGCAACTGGAGCAGACTAATGGGGTGGGGAGCCCTGGGCTCCTGCACCTGGGAGACCCCAGGAGAGGGCCTGAGTCACGCCCCTCTTGGAGAAGGCTTTCAAATTCATTCTAGTCTGGACTCTGAGAGCTGCCTACAGCCACTCACAGTGTAGGTTTTTGCTTTTCAACTTTCCTCCATTGTAATATGTTTTCCCTCGAAATCTTTATTTTGGTCATTATTTTAACTTCCCAGTTTCTGGGGGCGGGGTGAGGTCAGACAACTGGAAAATGGTTGGGACTTAAGTGGATCCTTGGTTGCCAAATAAATTCTCCTTACCCCATCCTAAATCTGTATTTCAAGGAATGAAAATGAAAACCCCTAGGTGGAGATACACAAAGCACACCAGCAGAATAAGGGAAATCTTAGTGATGGGCTGGCCTGGGTCACCTTAGCTTTGTCCAGGAAGCCATGTAATTCACAACAAAAGGCTGAGGCTGGAGGATCAGTGTGAGTTTGAGATCAGCCTGGGCTATAAAAGTGAGCTCAAGTCCAGCCTGAACTGCAAAATGAGACCCTGCCTCAAAAAGACAAAAAAATTATGTATATATATCACAACATACACTGCAACTGCAAGGACCAGCTAGGTCCTTAGGTCCTTGGTCCTATAGAATTTTTCTCTTCAGACATCAAGATGCCAAATATAGTCATAAATTATCTGATCCCCTACATATATATATATATATATATATATATATATATATATATATACATATATATATATATAAAATCTTTTCCTACTTCATTCTACACTGCCCTGGTTTCAAGCCAGATACTAGGAACACAATTTGTTAGCACTTGACCTAAGCAGTGATTTGGGCTACTTCCGAGGAAATGCGTATGAAGCAAACCTTTCTGAATGAGTTGCTTTCTTTTTACTTTGTGATCAAAGCCCTTTTATTTGCTTCAGTCTTTAATGGGTTCATGCCAGGTGGCTTAGCTAGAAGGAAAGGCAGCAGAGAGAGAGCAGTCCTCAGTCCCATCTTAGACCCCTGGCCCCCACACATTCTTTCTTACATCACACCCCAAGTTGCATCTCTAACTTCACATCCCTGAAGGGAATTTATACCCACCTAGTCTCATTAAGGCAACACAGATCAGTACAACTTCTCACTGTGGGACCAATTAACCATTTCCATGTAGGAAACCAACATAACCTTACCATACCATTTGCCCTCTTTATTTATGTTAAGTATTTAGTATTCACTATGTTACACACACTAAAATGACAGCCGTATTTTCACACTGTGGGTAGTAATTTGAAGCATTAGAACAGGATTTTCCTCACCATTTGGATGCTTCATAATGTGCACCCCAAAATGTGCATAGCTATATATAACTTTTTGCTTGTTTTTTTTTTTTTCAAATGAAGTCTTAAAAATAATACACTTGGGGCTGGAGAGATAGCTTGGTGGCATAAGGGCCTGCCTGCCAAGCGAAAGGACCCGAGTTTTATCCCCAGTACCTCAGGTCATGCCAGCTCCAGAATGAGGCATGGTGGCACATGCTTGTAATCCCAGTGCTGGGGAGGCTGAGACAGGAGGATCACTGCAAGTCCAAGCTACAAAGCAAGACCCTATATCAAAAAAAAAATTTTTTTTTTAAATGCTGTACTCAACTGTGCTCAAGCACAGGATGGTACCTGACAGAGCAGCACACAGGTGGCTGCTGCTGGGCCCCTAAATCTCAAGGCAAGTTCCTCCAGCATAGACCACAGTGGCAACAGCAGATCCACACCTGCTAAAATCTAACTGACGGGCACGGGCTTCTCATCTGTGAAAACCTACGGAAATCTATTCCCGCAGGGGTGCTCTTTACTGGGCAGTATGCCCAGAGCCTCAGGAAACATTTCAAAGTTAATTCTCTTCAAAATAAACGGCATTATCTTCATAGATAATTCTTGATAAAGTCTTGATATCATCATGCTTTCCCATCAATGAAAGCACCTGGTCCTAAATAATGGCAAGGGAAAGAGACTGGTATCTTTTTTGGGAAACCACAAAAAAAAAAAAAAAGATTCTCATAGTCCTACTGCAGTAGCTTAAGAATGGCCTGAAGAGTTTGAGTTACACAACCTCCAGGGCCTGTCTCCAGCCAAAAGCATGAAGTCCCTGAAGCTGGCTTTCACTTCATGTCTTTTCTCTTTGACCCAGCCCTTTCTTATTCACCAAGGCAAAGGCTGCCTGTCAAAAAAATAAAGATCCGTTCCTGGGGGCAGCCTCAAGCTGGAGGCTGCGTCCAAGGCAGACCAGACATGGCCACTCTGAGGACACAGCAGGCTGCTGTGAGGGCCCAGGGCCTGGCTGTGGACACCAGGGGGAAACACTGGCTCAACTCTGGTTTTCTCATCAGAGTAATGATGTCCCAGAATGACCTGCAGACAGAAGAGAAAGGAAAAGAGGACATAAGATCTCTAAACTGAGCATCATAGCTATTGTGAATCTTTCCTAAACTGCACCGGCAAGCACCTGACAGGAAGTAATGGTCTTCCAGGAGACAAGAAAGGGGCTCCCTCCTCTGCTTTCATCCTGATGTCTCTTTGCTTGGTGTCATTTTCCCTTGCTGGACTTAGATCCAACTAAGGCAATTCTTTGTTTTGCCCAACTCAACATTTGTCCCCAAATTTAGTAGAGGCTGTACATTTTGTTAGAGTTACTTTTGAGCCATATGCTTCTATTTTCGAAAGAAAGAATGCTTTTGCACTATATTATTATAGCCAGCTCAGCCTGCCCTGGGGGTGGGGCTGGCGCAGCATGTGGTACCCCAGGATCCAACCGCAGTCCCCAAGGTTGCCTAAGCTTGCCTAAGCAGGTGCTTTAGACAGCTGAGCCATCTCGCCAGTCCTGCACTATAATAATTAGTGTGGGAAGAGAAAAAGAGAGCAAAGTCTTTTGCTCTCAACATCGACTTGCAGCTCCCTAAAGCTGTCACCATCACAAGGCTCGACAGACACCGCCCCCTTTCACAGCATCAACAGTGTTTTTCCCAGGCACACTAAAGCCCTTGTGACAGCAGGCTCCACTCCTCTGCTGCAGCACTGTGCTGCTGGAGGAGGCGGAACCACTGCTTGGCTTCCCTCACGAGGCTGGTGGCCCGCTGCAGGGTGTGTAGCTGCTCCCAAGATCAGCAGTGTGGGTCAAGGTTTCACTTATCTGATCAATAAACATAGCTGCCAGAAAGGAAGGGAGAGAGGGATGGAGGGAAAGAGAGAGGGAGGGAGGGGGAGGAAGAAGGAAGGGAGAGAAAGAAAGGGATACCTGTCTCTTCCCAAACAAAATTTTCATCCAGGTTTGTTGGAGGAGGAAGGAAAGCATAGAGGGTTCTACATTACCAGGTTCTCCGTGAAACTTGACTGACCGCAGCTGCTGCGAGCCACAGTCGTCCCCGAGAGGCCTCCCTGGGGATCTAGGATATATTCCCACAACCTCAGCAGGTCACATGGACTCTGTGGAATGACTTTTCAGCTTAACACAAAGCAAGGACTGGCACAGGGTGATACATTTGTTCTGCCCTAAACTGGTGATGGAGCAGTAAGCCCTCCAAAGAGTGAGGACTTCTCAGAGGTGGTGAAGTGGGGCCCCTACTGACTGCAGGGGCTGACTTTTTCCAAATGCCCAAAGGCAAGGATGTTCTTGTCTCAGTGAACAGTGCCCACCTCACCTAGCAGGAAGCCTGGTCATGAGTATCCCATCCTAGCCAACTATCTTGACTGTGAGAAGCAGGAGCCCAACAATATTAACTTTTGAAGGTCCCAGTGACTTCTTGGAGTGATTTGCAGTGTGACCACAGGCTGCCCCCAATTCTACCACTGGTGAGTAGTGGCACTGGGAAGTGCACAGGTGTGCGTGCATGTGTGTGTGTGTGTGTGTGTGTGTGTGTGTGTGTGTGTCTGAGAGGGCTGTAATAAATGTTCTTTCAAATGCCACATGCTTCTAGCTTCTTCAGACATTACCATGTGTAAGCTACATTTCCAACTGCCTGGACACACCCAGCATGACCCTGCTGCCCCAGGTCCTCTGCTTCAGGTCTCAGCCTAACACACCTTGAGTGAGAGTTCGCAGAAACCTGAGGGAACAGACATTTGACAGAATGGAGACCAAGAGGAAGACAGCAATGGTGAGAAGCACTTCTCCTCCTGCCAAGGCCCCGGACCCGGTGTGGGCACAGCAGTGAACACAGGCTTAGCCCCAGCAATTTACAAGCGAGTTCCACGGAGATTTGGAACAGAAGTGAGGACCCTGCTCTCACATGAGCACAGGTTTATAGGAAGAAAGGTAGAAAAGAAACAAGGAGGAAAGAGAAAGTGAAAACTGAATGCAACTTAAACATTCTGAACTACTCTTTGGATCTTGGAACTTTCAGGGTTGGGGTGATCTTAATGGTTTTGGAATCACATCAGCAAACATCAATAGATATTTGAATTAAAATCCAACAGGATTTCCTGAAAGAACAACTGTTAAAAATTGGCAGCATCACAGAGACCTTCTGAAGCTGCACTCTGCCCAGGGCTCAGAGAATTGCTAAATCCAGAGAAAGTTAATTTATCACCTTATTGATAAAGGAGTCATTTTAAGAGTTTGTGGTACGGTGTTTGTGTCTCATTAATTAAAATCTAGAGTAATTTATTAGACACCCTCGTGGTTTCTATTATATTATTTTTGTACCCAACTATTTGATTTTTTTTCTCCCAAGCTTGTTTTTAATTCACGCCCCTCATCTCTTCTCATCTATCTGTCTTCGAAAGCAACAAGAATATTAAAAAGTGTAAATCTCAAACCAACCTTTTGAGAGATGGCAGGTTGAAGAAATAATATATCCAGGGAAGTACTTTTAAAAATCTCTCCCTTAGAAACATCAAATTCACCCATCAATAAAAAGAAATCTGTGTGTTTGCACCAAAGGGACTGCTTTTCATTTCAAATGTCAATGCAGGAGGATTAGACCAGGTTTTTGCTCTTTGGTGACTACACTGGAGAAAGGTCTTCCCTCATCTCCTTTCCAATGCCAATACAATCAGAGAGTCAACCAGAGAAGGACTGGAAGTGCTTTATTTTAGTTCCTTCTCTTGTTGTTGAAACAAGATACCTGACACTCACAAGTTAAGAGAGGAAAGGTTGATTTAGCTCACAGTCTGAGGAGGTTTCAGTCCATAATCAGCTGGCTCCAAGGCAGGGTGGCATGCGCAGGGGCGTCTCAGAGGAGAAACAGCTCATGGCAGGCAGAAGAAAGCAAAAGCAAGCAAAGCACCCTAGCAACTTCTTTTCTGTCTCTTTTATATTCTGTCTAGGCTACTAGGATTAGCGCAGCGCCAAACCAATCAGTGAAATGATCTGGTAATCTCTCAGCCTTAACCCTAGCATTGTAGCATGAATCACTCACACACTCTACTTCCAACCATCTCTGAAAAAGCCCCTCCTATGGCCCCATAAGGCTTTGGGGGACATCCAGACACAAGCCGTAACATGCTCGAAGAAATGCAAAGCCCTCAGCCAAGGTGTGTGCATAGGGAACACAGCCTGGCTCCCTCTAAATTAAAATCTAAAATTAAAAGCCTCACAGAGCTGAGGCTCCCAAGGGCATCAACACACGGAGAAGTAAGTGTCCTGGGAGCTCTACCAGGGCCCCTGGGAGTAAGCCATGAGCCTCAGCCACCACCTCTGTGTGGCCCAACTATTATTCCAAAGAGCATGGCACAAAGGGATGTGTGCGTGCGTGCGTGCGTGCGTGCATGCGTGTGTGATGTGCCCTGAGATAGCACAAACTCGTAAACAGAACTACAATATGAACAACTCTAAAATTTAACTTCCCAGATTTATGACATAGAAAGATTGTTCCTTTCTGGGCATTCTTAGTTATAATTTCAGAGTGTTTCCTTAAACTTATCCAAATTAAGTAATCAGGATTCAAAAGTGAGATTAAAAATAAGTAAATGAATATGCCACCATGGAACTAGAGATATAGGCAACTGCGATGTGATTTTTCTGATCAGTGGTTTTAGAAAGGCAACACTTCTGTCTTTTTGCCTGGGGGTTATTGCTGGAATTTTGATCATGTTCAATATTCATGAACATTTAAAAACCCATTCCTTTAGAAGAGTGATTAGGACAAAAGCTCCAGCAGCAGGGTGACAGAATTTGAAGGTGGCTTGTTTTCTGGCATCAGAAGTCCTTGCCTTACCTGTGACTAGAGAAGAGTCTGAGACCTCAGCCCCAGGACCCAGAACCAGAAAGTGAAACTGTTTCTGTGGAGTTTGCTTGGTGAAAACACGACCACCATGAGGGCAAAACCAGGACCGAAAGCAACGTGCTCCTTTGTCTTACCATTCCTTTCTCTTCCTATTACTCCTTCTGTCTTGCTCTCTTTCTCTTTGCCAGCAAACAAAGTGATTTTGGTGACAGAGGAGAAATGTAAACATTTTCAATATAAAGCAACTGGGCTTTTGTGGGACCCATACCTTTTAAAAAATAATTCCACAAATCAAGCAGACTGATAAATTTTATCAAGCTAAAGAAAATACATTCATACTTTAAAAAAAAAGTCACAAATATGTTTAAAGGATAAATTTCAAAGCCACCAAACAAGTCTCCTGAAATGAAGTGTCTACATTTTATTTGCATTTTGGAGATCGCTTAATACTGCTTTTCTAGGTTATCTTTATCCAACTGTTACTGTTCCAATCCCTTATCACACTTTCAAGCCGGTCCACCAAGCAACATTAAAATGTTCCACAAATACCACTCCCACTAGAGGCTTTACTTTACCACACAATGAATACCCATGTAAGCATTTTCTGCTTTCATTCCCCATACTCTACTTTAAGAAAAGCAAAGTCAAATGAAAAGAAGCAACCATGATCTTCAGAAAAGTTGCCTCAGGTGAAAAAGAACGAAAGCAAAGTAGACAACTCACACCCCTGTTGTGAAGGCCTGGGTGCTGTACTCTAGCTGCACAGGGTCTGAGACCAACCCCAAAATCCGTCTCAGAAAGCGACTGATGGTCCAACCCTCTTGAGGACTATTGTAGGATCCACAGGCAACACGCCAAGCCACCCCTCACCGGCTGTCTCAGTGGAGAGGATGTTGAGTGTAGCACATCAGCTGTCTCTGGGATGGCTCTGTCCATACAGCCTCACAGTGACCCAGAGAGGACTCCACCAGCTGTGGAGAAGCAAGGGGAAACACGTTCAGTCACCCCACACTCCTCCTGGGAAAGCAGAGACTTTGTCTTTGGGTTTGGGGAAACTTTTCTTAATATTCCACAGTCTCTTGGTTTTCACCAAAAAAAAAAAAAAAAACCTAACTAAAACCATCAACTGGCACAAAGATGTGAAATAGTCCACCTGAGACATTCAAAATAAAATTTAATTAGAAGTCAATACGTCGATATGTTCATAATGCACCACTTTTAACAATCAAATTTTAGGTAAATATATTTAACTCAAGACATACTATAATTTCTAATTTATAAACAAAATTAGGGCCGGAGAGATGGTTCAGTGGTCTAAAGCGCCTGCTTAGGAGGGCTCAGGCAACTGCGGGGACTGCAGTTCGATCCCCGGCACCACATGCTGCGCCAGCGCCACCACCAGGGCAGGCTGAGCCAGCCACAAAATGAACAAAGAAACAGACAAACACAACAAGCAAACAAATAAATAAATAAATAAAATTAAAAAAAAAAAACAAAATTACTGTGAAAAAATGCTAACAGTTATTCGAGTTCATGGTTGGAAAGAAGAAAACAACTTTCTATGCATTTCAACGCAGAGTTAAGGAATAGTGGATGTGCATATATGCAAACTGTATAGCCTGTAGAGTTCTGGGTCACCCTCCTTTCTGATGATGACCTGGTGAAAATATCAACACCTATACTCATACAGGAGGAACTGAAGTTGACCTGCTGGGCTCATGGGCTTAGAGCACGACATTCAGACTTTGCCTTAGTAGCATGCATGCAACCTAAAAAAACCACAATGGGCAGTCTGTCTCACTGGCAGCCCAAAGAGAAGGACCCCTGCTAACAATGCACCCCTCAGCCATGCACCTCCCTTACCTACAGCTTGTTCTCCATGGCCCTGGAGAGGGTGCAGAGCAGACAGAGTATTGGCTCAGACGATAGGTGACTTTCGGCACATGCGAACCAAGTATTGCAAAAGCTATCTTCCTCCTGGGGACTCACAGTTAGTCTCCAGCAGCCCTGCTCTTCGGCTGCAAATACCTCATTAGCCTAATGCATTCAGCACAGGCAGAACACTCAATTTACCATAGCTACAGCAATGAATTTCCATTACGATGACAGCTTCAACCACATCATGTCCGGAAAACCAGCCAACCACTGGCTTTTAAAGAACACACACATTTTACATGCAGAAAACAAAGCCTCTGTGTGTGTGTGTGTGTGTGTGTGTGTGTGTGTGTGTGTTTTGGTGTTTCCTTCCTCTTAGCAGCCCAACTAAGAGAAATGTGCAGTGTAGCTTTTTGTCAACAGGAGCTGAAAGGTAATGACACTTATGCTGCTTTGGTAGTTACATCCTTATAATAACCTGAATTATGTCACAACTGTCAGAATGGGTGTTTCCAACATTTCAGTTTTCATTACCCCTCCTCTGTTGCCATAGAAACCAGACTGTAGCATCATCTTTTTGTCCCAGTCCTGCAGCAGTGAGGGCCAAACTAGGCTTGTGAGATAGTAGTGTCAGGCTTTGGACAAAAAGAAAAGCAAAGAAAGAAACTGAGAAAAGAAACAAAGAAAAGAAAAAAGAGGGAGGAACAGGGAAATGCTCCAACAGCATTGTTGTTCAGGGAACTTGCATGTTCAGAGTACAGTTACATAGGTAAATTCACCATTACCCCGTGCTTGGACTTATCAACTCTCAGCTGCCTACAGCACAGGTGTACAGGTTACAAGCCCTATGCCTTAGCCTGTAAGGCTGCATGTGAAAGGTCTCAAGAATGTCCACGCTCCTAAAGCTGTTTGCGGACTGTCTGGGATGCAGCGGTCCTCATGCAGGAAAGCATTGCTCTGTGTCCTCCACGCCCCGTTGCCTCTTCCATGGCACATCAGTTTGTCCTAATGAAGATAACTTTTCTTCCTCTTTCCTCAGTGATGTCGAGCAGGGCTCCCCACTGCCCATTTCATTCACTCCAGGGTCTTAGGTTATTCCCAAATGTTTCCTGTCATATGTACTGTTCCCACAGCATCACATTTAGCCAGGACTGAACTTCAACTAGGGGCAATTCGGCCTTCAGCCACAACTTGGTCAGTGATTGAGAATGTAAAGAATCCAACTACAACTTGAGGTTTTCCTGAATACATGTGCAGTTATGTTAGAAAGAAACAAAAGCCTTCTCTCTCCAAATTGTGGTGATAGGAAGACATTTTAAAATCAAAGCATAGGGCCGGCGAGATGGCTCAGTGGTCTAAAGCGCCTGCTTAGGAGAGCTCAGGCGACTGCGGGGACTGCAGTTCGATCCCCGGCACCACATGCTGCGCCAGCGCCACCACCAGGGCAGGCTGAGCCAGCCACAAAATAAATAAATAAAGAAACAAACAAACACAACAAGCAAACAAATAAATAAATAAAATTAAAAAAAAAAATCAAAGCATAGAACTTACTGAACAAAAAGAAATTTACTCCATTAATTCACTTGATCACTGAATTCTGTTCTTTTTTTCTGCTTTATGAGGGGAAAGGGAGCTTTAGTAGTTTTTCATTTTGATCATTTTCACATAAACTGATATTATTAAAGAGGATGGGGAGGAAAAAAGAAAATAAGACTTGATGCATGATTTAATCTTGGCCTGCATTTCTTCCTGGCCAGAGCGGTTAAGGCTCTGTATGCAACTCCACCTCCACCTCCTGGCACATTCACCTCCAAAGCACCTTAAGTGACTACACTGATTTTGACTTTAAAATACTTATTCTGGGGGCCAGGGAGATAGCTCCGGGCACAAGTCCCTGCCTGGCAAATGCAAGGTTGTGAGTTTGAACCCTGGTCCCACCAAAAAAGAAAAAAAGAAATACTTTTTTGGATAAACAAAAAAAATCTTTCTTGGGCCGGCGAGATGGTTCAGTGGTCTAAAGCGCCTGCTTAGGAGGGCTCAGGCAACTGTGGGGACTGCAGTTCGATCCCCGGCACCACATGCTGCGCCAGTGCCACCACCAGGGCAGGCTGAGCCAGCCACAAAATGAATAAATAAAGAAACAAGCAAACAAATAAATAAATAAATAAAATTTAAAAAAAAAAAATCTTTCTTAATGTTCAAAAATATTCCCCAAGCATTGTGAAAAAGAAAAAAGATTAGAACAATCTATTTTTTTTTTTTTTAGAGCAATCTAATTTAAAAAAATGAAGGAGACTATGGTTTTGTGCCCTGTTCTGGCGGGCTTTCTGATTCTGAGCCTTGAGGTCCAGGCTTCGCTTTCTCCTCCCAAGTGTGCAATCACTATGGCTTGTCCTTACGTTAGATGTGTCCAGGATGCAGGGGCCATCATCCAGCGGGTCATCTGGTCAACTTGGCAGTGATGCCTAGAACTGAAATTAATGCTGGCATATGTAGTTTGCAAGAGCTAACCCAAAGAGCAAGCTAACACTGGAGTGTCTCAAATGCAAATTTTAAGGTGGTAGGGTACTTCAGCCTCTACTGTCTTGATAATAGCTGACCTTTACTGTTTCATATGGTATCCTGTCTGCAACAATTTAATGAAATATGTATCATTCCCACTCTACAGATAAGGAAACTGAGACCTGGGAATTTTTAGTCACTTTTCCAAAGTGTCACAGCCTAGAAGTGGTAGATATAGGGTTCACACCTATATCCTGTCACCAAAAGACACTATAATTGATCACTCTACAATACAGCCTCTGGCACTGCCCTTTGTTCCAGCTTTGCTAAAAACCCAACGACAGTGGTCAAATCATCGCTTCTCTTTAACAAGGAGGACTATAACAGGAACAAGACAGTGTCTTTGGTTTCAACATCCTACAATCCTATGAATTGCTTTCTCTGGCAATGCTTTGTGTTGGAGAAGTGCTCATCTGTGAATGCGATTACCAACAGGCAAAAAGCATACGATGTATCAATAAGACTTCTCTCTCAATGGTATCAATAAGATAAGCATTTTGGACTGTTGATTTGAGGCAGAGGTATCAAGAAGAGAGCATGGCAGAATAACAGGAAGAAAAGCCAAGATTCCTTTCCTGAAGCAGGAAAGGGAGACCTAGCTTCCTGTACTCATGCAGCCTCAAAAATTCTACTCCACATCATTGAACACACTTTGTCTTGAGCTTCCCAAAGCAGGAGAAGCTACAGAGTAATAGAAAGTCTGAGGCATATGGTTGCTGTGCTGAATTTGGTCTGGCTTTTGGTCTTAATCTTTTCTATTCCTCTATTCTTCCTTTTTGGAAAGGGATGTTTACTCCAAAGTACCACTATGTATTGGGAATCTACAGCTTGCCTTTTTAATTTCAGGGCAAGAATTTATAGCTAGGAGTTTGCTTTGAGTCTCAGAGGATACTTCTCCCTTGAGCTCAGGTGATGCTGTAACTGCTGAGACTTTAAGAAGGGAATTAGTGTACCCCTGGTTGTACAGAGGCTGGTTGTATCAGGCTAGGTGAATTAGGAAGCTGTAGATATCTTTATTTGGGATTAAATATGGTTTAAGGAGCTGTTTGTGGGTGCCAGGTTGGAAAAGGGTGGTATCATCATCGATTGGTGTGGACACACCTAGGGGATCAGTAAAGCATAGTCATCAAAGCATGACTTTGGGTGCTATATCTGGGCCCCAGTCTCTTCCTCTCTGTTCCCTGCTCTTCTTCCCACCCGCCATGAGGAAGTAACCACACTCCCCTGACCATCCTGTCATGGAGCCAGCCAACACTGAATTGAAGCCATGAGCCAATTAAATCTACCCTCCCTTAACCTGAGGGTGTTGGATGATTTGTCCCAGCGATGATGAACACAGATGTTATAGGAGAATATAAAACATGAGGCTAAAGGCGCTGCTTCATGGTAGAACCCTGGCTCACCATGCGTGAGACCCTGGGTTCACACTAAGAACTGAAAAAAGAGGAAGAAACTGCAGGTTGCAAAATAATAGGCAGACTTTAATTTTATTTTGAACAAATAATTAATTGCAAAGTATTGGCAGTACGTTGAGAATAATAATTCCCTTGTGGTAAAATGATGAATGATTTTTAACCCCTTACTTTGTCTTTTTCCTATTTTCTATAAAGGATCACCTACTTCTTTTGCAGTAATAAAAAGGCATATGATTGGGCTGGGGAGATAACTCAGTAGAATAAGTGCTTGCCTGCCAAGCACAAGGCCTGAGTTCAATCCCCAGTTACACACACACACAAAAAAAAGGCGTATGATTAGTAACAGAGTTTTCCCTTGTTACTTGGAAAAGTTGCTTTTACTTCTCGCAAATCTGAGACTCAAAGTTTTACTATTAAAAAAAAAGGTAAGACATTAGTCCTGTGGTTGTAGGTTACACACAGGTGCTGACTTAGCTTCCAGTTTGAAGCGTGCCCCAGCGGCCCCAGCTGTCCTTTTGTGCGAGCCCTGGGTTCCTCCTCATGACTGTTTCCAGAGTCTGTGCATGAACAGGCTTCAGTGTTCCTCTCAGAGCACTAATGCCCTGCCTTGGTTATAGTAAAGCTCTGTGCTAGACACAGTAAGTTTGACCAAATTAGATGAAAATAATTAAAGAAAAAACAACTCGTTCTAACTTTCCTGGACCCAAAACAGATCCCTTCTGCAGGGCCTCCTCCCCTTGCCATTTTGAGCCTGTGACTGGGCTGTTACTCAGAGATTGTCTTAGTGGAAACTTTTCTCAAGGTCTGGCAGCTTGGTAGGAGTACCTTCCAGTGGCCCTCAGGCCAGGGCCAGGGAGTGGCCTGAGGAGAGGCCCAACATTGGGACTTTCTTTTGGCTACAAAGCTTTGCATTCCAAGATGGTGGAGCTTCTGCTAACTGTATCCCCAGCATGCAGTGCAGTGTCTTGGTGTATGACAGGAACCACTGAATGCACAGTTCTGAATGAATGAAAGAGATAAAAGGTGAAAGCAACCTAATCTTGATTAGTGTTAGCACAAGCTTTCCCATCTGATTCTCACCCCACATCTGTCATTACATTACTATACTTGCTAAAGCTGAAAGGAAAACATCTGCCTACTATTCTCATGTGCCATTAGCTACTGCAATGTTATCTCAAGTCGGGGCATGGTGGTGTGTACCTATAATCCCAGTACTGGGAAGGCTGAGACAGAAGGACCTCTATGAGTCTGAGCTGTGTAGTGAGACCCTGTACCAAATGCATTAAAAAAAAAAAAAAGTTATCTCCTTGTGATCCCTTGTGTTTTGAATTGTGTTTCTTTTTTGGGGGGGGGTACCAGGAGTCAAACTCAGGACCCACCCTTGCCAGGCAGGTGCTATACCATTGAACTAAATCTCTGACACCTAAAAATTTTACCTTCTTGGTTCGACTTCTACAGGAACTCTGCTGGGGGGAGGGGAGTGTGTATGGAGGAGACAAGGGAAATGAGATATAATAGGGTTCGCCAAAAGAATCCATGTCTTTAAAAATTTTATTCAAGTTCATTGAAACAGTGCTATATTGTTTGATTAATTTTACATGTCTGTGTCTGGTAATATTAGCAACTACTTTGAAGATAACAATATGCATTATAATACTATCATTAATTTCGTACCATTTTGTTTTAAAATTCTGTATTGTTTTCATTTTTTTTTTTCTCTCTCTCTTTAAAATAGAAAAAAGGGCTGGTGAGATGGCTCAGCAGTCTAAAGCTCGTGCATCGGCCACCTCAGGGACCGCAGCTCCATCCCAGGCACCACATGCTCCACCGCTCCCCACCCCCCAGGGAAGGCTAAGCTGGCTATAAATAACAAATAAATGAGGTTTAAGAAAATAAAATAAAAGAAGTTCTAGAAAATAATAAAATAGAAAAAAAGGGTCAGCCAAACAGTTCAGTAGATTAAAGGGCCTGCAAGTAGGCACAGGGGGCAGAGATTTGATCCCTGGGGCAAGCTCAGACAGTAATTGAGCCTGGGCGTGGTGGTGCACGCCTGTAATCCCAGCTCTTGGGAGACTGCAAACAGGGGAGTCTGATCTAGTAGTGAGACCCTGGACACTGTCCCTGTAGTTCTTTCCCTAAAAAATACAGCATAAAATAAAATAGAAAAAAAAAAAAAAATAGACTGCAGGGATCTGGCTGGAGAATGAACGGCTGGCCTCCTGAGGCGCCACCGCCGCCCTTTTTTTGAGGGAAGGTCTCCATGACCAGGCCAAGCCCAGGTTAGAAGCCAGCATACACGCCCTGCCTTCCACAGCGAACTTGAACCTCAGTTGATTTTCTTTCACAAAAGCCATCAGGTTGGTGAATAAGAAGCAACCAATTAAAAAATTCTTCTAATGGACAGTCAGCTTAAAGTGTGGGTCCTATCTGTAGGAAGCCTACACAAGCTAGAAACTGAACCCAGGGCCTGAGTGCAGAGGAGAGAAGAGGCAGAGGAGCGAAGGAAGGCGCTGTACTGCAACAAAAACAACTCAAGCTGCTTTTGGAAAAATAAAGAGCACTCACTGGCAAGGAGTCAAGAGAGTTTTAGGTGAGGATGATTCAGCAGCTCAACCAAAGATCTGGTCTGAATCATGATGTGCCTGTTTTTCCTCATGGTCACAATGAGGCTGCAAGGTGCTGTCAGGCCCCATATCCTCGTTCCCATCCAGCACAATGGAAACCTTTCCTGGTAGCTTCCACAAAAGAGAGGAAACATCTTTCCTAGAATCTCTTGCCTGTGTACCTCATTTTACTGGCTGGAATTGAATCACTTCAAGCAGCGACAGCCACTAGGCTTATCCTAAGTGTATTCAATCCACTCTGGCCCAGGAGCTGCCTGGGCAGCGAGGCGCATGTGAGCTAGCACTGTGGGGCTTCACTTAGAGAGAGGGGCCACCATCGGAGGGGCCCTGAGCAACAGAGGCGAGGCCACACCTGTGACCACAGCGGAGAACTGGAGCCCAGGGAGCTGGAGACTGGAGCTCTGTGCGCTGGCATCCGGCAAGGCCTAGAGCCGGCGAGCAGGGACTCCGCGGAAGGCACGGCGCGGCCTGCCTGCGGCAGCAGCAAGCACTGTGTTGGCGCAGCACGGAATCTGGAGAGCTTGAGGGCCTCTGCAGGGGGAAGGTCAGGCTACCTGGATTTCTAAGGGTCTAACCGGCGGTTATATGCCTATGAACAGCTGAAGAGATGTGAGTGGCAAAACCTGGAAACCAAGAGTGCTTAACAAGAACCCCCGGGTCTTAGGGGCTGGGGAGATAGCTCCGTGGCACAGGTGCCTGCCTGGCAAACGCAAGGTTGTGAGTTTGAACCCCGGTCCCACCTAAAAAACCAAAACTGTCCAGATCTAAAAGCCGGTTGTGGTGGCACATGTCTGTAATTTCAGCAGTTGGGAGGCTGAGGCTGGAGGATCAGTGCGAGCTCGAGACTAGCCTGGGCTACAAAAGTGAGCTCAAGGCCAGCCTGAGCTGCATAGCAAGACCCTGTCTCAAAAAGACAAAACAAAACAAATTGTCCAGGACTGATGGGAGGCACGGAGCTGGTGAAGGTGATGCAGTGTAAAAATAATCTCCCAACCTGAAAGTACCTCGGACGAGTTCGTGTTCTCTAAAAACAAAGAATGAATTTTAGGAACAAATGGATGTTGAGAGTAGAATATTTACTGGGAAAGAAAGCTTCTGTCTAAGAGGGACAGAAGGGGGCCCGAGCCGGTTACCCCGGAAGCTGTCTCTTCTAGGTTAATTTTATAGGGCAAAATCACCAGGGGCTAAGGTAGAAAAAATGGGGACTTGCTTAGATGGACATGAAGTGGGACAAAGCTATGATCAACCAATGAGGTTACAAGCACCATTGCTCAGGTAAAATTGATTAAATTCACGACCAAATGGGAAGGCGAGTCACGTAGCAAGCGGGAGTGAACGCAGAACAGAATTTTATTACGTAGCCATCCGGTATTAGTCGGATTAATGATTCTTCTGGCTCCCTCAGGGTGATGATCAACCTCGGATGTCAATCTTTAAGGAGGTCAGCATTTGCTTGATCTTTGGCTTTAGGTCTGGCCCACAGCGGGAGCATCCGTCCCTCCACAGTTGCTGGATATCTTGCCTTCTGTATTGTCTCCTTCGAGGGCCTAGCCCTGTCTGACTGCCTATAATATTTCTATCTAACTGGACTGCCTGCAACACAGGGACTCTAGCAGGGCTGCTCAGTGTTATGGGTTCTCAAACAGAGGCCAGACCAGAGTCCAAATTAGAATTTAAATTTGAGCCTTTAGTACTGAGCTCGGGGCCTTTCTGACTTCAACTCACGCAGGAGAGAAGACAGAGAAGGGCGCCAAGTGACAGAGAACAGGGTTTTTATACAGAAACTACTTTCCACTTAGCATTTACTGATTTTTAAAATTAATCATTTGTAACCTACTAACGCATATAGGCACAATTTACAAGTTAACTAGACAATAGATTGAGCACAAGGTCTAAATGAACTTCCTCCGATCTTTAGCAGAATGAAATCATTAGCTACACTCCTATATGGTTCAACAGGTAGTCAGGCCTAAACTTCATTATCACCTATAGGGGCTGATTTCCTTAGGTACATATATAGCAACATGAAACTCTTTGACTTAGGTTAGTACATTTAACACATTCTGAGGTCATCTGCTTTTTTTTTTTTTTT
>PVKN010006693.1:0-27989 GCA_004027915.1 Capromys pilorides
CAAAAAAAAAGGAATGCCTTGTGATGAATGTAATCATTATTTACTGCAAATGTACTATAAGTTCTATGCATGTGTATATGTATATAATACATATGCATGTGTATATGTATATAATATATATGTATATAAATATGTATATAAGAAATTTTAAAAAAATAATAAAAAAAGAGGAAAAAAACAAACAAACAAACAAAAAAAAAAACAATGCAACCCACCCTGATGGAAATCAGGAAAGTGATTCTCTCAGGGGCGGGGAACAATGCCTAGGAGGGACTGGAGGAAGCTGCCAGGTGGAAGGGTGAGTGTGAGTGGTGGTTACACAGCTATTTCACTCTGAAAATTCATTAAGCTTCACAATTTTGATCTGACTTGTCTCTACTCCTCTATTTTTTAAAAGAGAATTTAAAAAGTTAAAAAAAATAGAAACAACACAGAATTTCACTAAATAAAAGGATAAGAATTCAACAATTTTTTTGTGTTTCTCCACAACTTACTATTATACATCACAATCCAAGCAATGAGAGACTCTACTATGGTGAATAATAGAAGTAATGGGAAAGATATCAGGACTATTTGATGGCTATGGAAGTTCAGATGAGATTTCAGGAACACACCCCATGAATCAAGTTATGCTGTGAGTCTTCCACTTTGCACCACAAATTGGCTTCCATGAGCAGTACCGTAAAGCCAATATCTTGCCGTTTAGCAGTAGTTTCAAGTAGAAAGTCAGTCCTCACTTTGTCAACATTTGACACCAGAATGGAGTCCTGCGCAGAAGTGGCATCAGAAGGGTACACGTACTCCTGGGTACATGTGCTTCAGTACATCCAGGTCCTTGGTTCTTGGACCCAGTCTGGCAGGATTATTGATTCACAGAAGGCTGGCAATTATCTGGCAATCCCAGTGCTGAAGTGGTCTGAAGAGGACTGAAGATGATGAGCAGCAGGGTTTGAAAGTCCCTGGGCATTCAAGGTTCTTCTAGAAACTTTAGCATTCAAAGGCAATGAGGGCATCAGCTGCAAAAAGGATCTGTTTTCCTTTGGAATGCTCTTCCTCCGGAGTCGATGCCACGGTCACCACGGTTCATCCTGAAGTCCTCGCTGGGCTCTTTCTCAGGCTTCAGGCTACTCAGGGTGCTGGGCTGCCAGGGGGAATCACAGAGCAGGGCATGGGGATTGGTTCACATGCCAGTGCAGCCAGCAGCCCCAACAATGGTTGTTATATTGTACACTGTCTTCAAATCAGTTGTTCAAATTATCAGATATAAGCATGCAAAATTGGTCAAAAAGATTAAAAAGGAGTATTAACTGCTCCTTTCAATAGACCAGTAGAAATCAGCAGTACAATTATTCTACACTTGATCTTAGCCAAAAGGCCGAGAAGCAATTGTACAATTATTCTAGCTATCTTGTGTATACACATATTTTTCCCTTCCTTCTTTCTTTTTCTCCTTTCCCTCATCCCAGTAACATCTTAAATAATACATAACATGAAAGTTATTTTTCTTAAAGTACAAGAGCCTAAAAGGTAAGTGAAGAAGGGACATAAATGGCAATTTCAGAAAAAAATGTTAAGAGCCAACAAATGTAATGTAAGGTTATATGAAAGAGCAGGTCCATTTTTACCTGATATGATGGCAAACATAAAAGGGTTTTTTAATGCTGAGTTTTTACTAGAATATGGGAACACAGTATTGTTTAATATCTATAAAGAAACATCTTTGAGACATAAGCTAGAAATGTTTATCAAAATGTAAGATACATATTCTGTGTTGGGAAATGTTTCCAACACTTGTGCTGATATAGGTGCAGAAAAATATACACAACTGTGTTTACTACAGATATGTAACAGCACAACATTAATCACTTCCATCCCTTAATAAGGAATGAATTAGTAAATTATCATATATGGCAGTAAGCTCCTGGAAAAGATAGTCCAACGCAGAAAAATGTAGTAAGGGGAAAGCTTACATGAGAGGACACATGAGTGTGTGCAGAAACACATTCATATGGATGTGCACACAATTTCAAGAGCCACACAACCAGCTGGACATGGTGACTGACTAGAAGAGGACTCAATAGATGAAACTGAAAGGAAGCTCTTATTTTGCTCTTATCCTTTGGTCTGCTTGGATTCTCTTGTCGTGTGTATATTTTTCAGTACCTACAGATAATTCCAAGATGGAAGCAGAAGTCCACGTACCACATCTAAAGAGAGCAGCCTAACTACAAACATGCCTGCTGCGAATGAAGTACTCCTTAGTTGTATGTCACTATACTCAAGCCTGGTTTGGTCAAAAGTGATTCTATAGTTGCAGATTTAAGTGGTAGATACACTACACTACCTAAATCTATTCTCTACTTATATAGTTACTAACAAAATAAATCCACTATTTGTTAATATCCACAAAATAAAATTAAAGATTCAGGAGTTTCCCAAATTTAAAGTCCCCAAGACAGCATATTTTTCTATTTACACACTAATTGGGGTTGATCCTAAGAGACTCAAACAGGTGGAGGAACAAATGCACAATAGGGTATCGGTCCTGAGCATTCACCAGGATACGAAGATCAGAGAACTTTCTGAAGTAGATAGAGAGGCCAGGTATCCAGGTGAATACATTGCCTTCTTTATTAGAAGTTGGTAACTTACCTGGTCTCTTCTTTTTTTAATGTATTTAGTACGTGGTCTACAGGGTCTCACTACACAGACTGGACTTGTAGTGATCCACCTATTCTCAGACTTCTAAGCACTGGAGTTACAGGAAAGTGCCACTACACGCAGTCTCAATCACCATCTCAGCACACTCCAGGGGTGAGGCTGGCATGGCATACCAGAATAGAACCCTGGTCCTTGTGTCTGTCTAAGCAGGTGCTTTAATCCGCTGAGCTATCTGGCCAGCCCTTCGGTCTCTTTTATAAAGGCTATCATCATGTCTGAAGCAGTTAATTGCATAAATGTAGCACAGTCATAGCTTTAAGAAACAAAAGTATATTCAAATAGATTTATACTAGAATAAGGCAGTTTTTTCACTTTATTTGGAGTATGGGTTAACCGATGCATTTTAGAGTATCCTCAATCTATTATGTTTCAACAGATATTGTCAGTTTTCATTGACCTTGACCATGAATTTTTATTGGAGGAAGAAACAAGAACAAAGAAATCTTACATCTGGTTTCCAAGTCAACAAACACATTATGTGTCCATATACCCTCTGTATATTCTAAAATGAGGGCAATACAACAACAAAGACATCACTGAATCCATCAAACACCAACACAACTTCATAAGAAAAGCCTAGGGAATCAGTTACAAGAGCAAATATGGAAGATACAACTTTCAAAGGTAAAATTATACACAATGATGCCATTATGCCAGAAAGCCATAGTGCCACTGGTTTCCCAGATGCAAAGTCTAGATTAAACTCTGATCAGATTTTCTACATGGAAAGTTGCTTCTTGGCATCTGAAATGAATCACTATAATTTCCCAGGTATATTTGAGCTGAAAATCAAAGGTTACTGTGGATGCTCAAAAAGAACATAAAAAAGTCATGGTTTTTTGATCCAGTAACAATAATTCTTCCCTGATAGCACCCATTTTATTTCCAGAGTGCTGATAAATAACTCACAACTAGGTATCAGGGCAAGGAACTTAACCTTTCCACTATCTTTGCCATTTGCTTCTAGTTTTCTAAAATTTATTTATTTATTTACTTATTGGTACAGGGTCTCACTACACAGTTCAAACTCATAGTAATCCACCTGTCTCAGTCTCCTCAGCACTGGGATTACAGGCATGTACCACCATGCTCAGTTTCAGTGGTCAGCTCAGCTCAGGGGCCAGTACAGCATGAAGTATTAGGGATTGAATCCAGGTCCTCGCACTTGCCAGGCAGGTACTTTGCCTCTAGTTTTTTTTTTTTTTTAAATGATCCCCTTGGACACCACATATTTAAGCCCTTAGGAATTACACCAGGCCTCTCATCTGGCTTCACTTTATTCCCATCACAGCAATTTCCTTCTAACTCCCATTAAGAATTAGGGCTCTATTGAAGATTCAACTTCAAAGACGTAGCAAAAATAAACATGTCATTTACTACTCTTATAGTTAAGATAAATGCTGATGACAGAGAAAAAGGCAATCATAAAAACATTCACTGGATAGCAAATCTACGTATGATTCTGTTTGGACAAAGCTAAAAAACCAACAAATCAATGACCCATGGTAGAAATCAGGACAGTGGTTATCTTTGGGGCAGAGACCAATGTCTGGGAGGGTACATTAGAAGGGTTGTCAGGTGACTACACAGCTTCACTTCACTTTGCAAAAATTCACTAAGCTATATAATCTAGTTATAATCACATCTCCATTCTCTGGCCCAGACCAAACCCTCTAGTACAATTATGCCCAGTGATATAGGGTCAAGGCAAATTGAAACATTAGGTAGGCCACATCCTTTCAGCCAGTATCTCATTAACTGTGCATTTTACATATCAATGTGTCTGTACTTTTGAATGAGTGTAGTTGGATTTTTAAGACCAAGACTCTGTCTGTCTACAATGTAAAGGGAGCTCATTTGAAAAAAAAAATTTGTGTGAACCGGTTCCTAATTTATCTTTGAGGGAATGCCAAGATGAGAGAGGAGGGACATGAGCCCAAGCATGGAGCATTCTGATTGAAAGATGTGTGTGTGTGTGTGTGTGTGTGTGTGTGTGTGTGTGTGTGTGTGTTAGCAGTCAGGAGTGTCCCAGTTATAGGCTGTGGAAATCCCTCGTTTTCGTTTTAGTTAAGTAAAATAAATGAGAATGTATTACAAAATTAAATTGGCTGGCTCCACAGGCTCAAATGATAGAATTCTGTTTCATTCTCTCCCTCTCTTCTCTCCTCCTTTCTCTTCAGCTTCATTCTTCAACTGTATTTCCATATAGATGGTCTTGGCTTGTCCTGCACGTAGGAAGAGAAAGACTTTTTCTCTCCTACTATTTGTCTTGGAGTCTGCAAAGCAATCCTGAGTGTCTAGTCTCTGTCTCTAGGGAGAAGGGTATGCTGCAGTCTGGTCACAGGCTTTCCTCCAGTGGAGGAGGACAAGATCCTTAGTGTCAGCTACTCTGCTGGGAAGAAACACTTCCTACCTTGGGGGCTTGGAAGAGGATTTGTTTTAGTGGAAGAAGAAAGAAAAGGGAGAATGAACAAAGACACCTAGTAGTGGTATGCTCCCATGCCAGCCACCAAAACCAGGTGTGGTGCATGTCTATAATCCCAGCTCTGGGGGAGGCTGAGACAGGAGGATCACTACAAGTCCAAGCTGCATAAAGAGACACTATACCTAATTAATTAATTTTAAAAAAATCAAAACTATATCATTTCATAGCCAAAAAAAGGTTGTGGTCTGATCCCAGAACAAGAGAACTTCTGCTAGTTCGCTCCCACCTGCCCCGTCATAACCTTTTCCTTTACGCCAATTTAAGAAAGTTAAAAATCCAAGCTATTAAAATAACTTTTACTCTGGAAAAGAAAATCCAAAGAATTCTACTGACAAAATCAATTTCAGAGTTTTAGAGTGCCTCTGCCAGGTGTCCCCGAGACCACTCCCTTGTTTGATGGCTCACCTTAAGGGCCCCTGGGACTTGACATATAGTCCTATCCACAGCTAAGATTTATTACAAAAAGATCTAAAGGGAAACAAACAAGGGGGAAATGAACAAGAGACAAAGTATGGCAGCCACCAAACGTAGGTTTCCAGGTGTCATCCTGCAGTGGAGTCATACAAAACATGCTCTATTCCTTCACAACAAGCTGTAACACTTGTACAAAATGGTGTCTGCCAGGGACTTTGTTAGGACATTCCTGGAGGCCTTTCACATGAGGACCTTCTACATAGTACCCACCAGAATCCCAGGTTCTGGAAGGAAAGAAGGAGGTTGCTTAAGCCACATAGTTTGTACAAATAGTTTAGACACAGTGAGCCACTCTTGGAAAAAGTTTATTGTCGGGGTAGGGAACCACACCACCTAAGTTCCCATACACCGCCCAAGGGCCAAATTTGTAAGCAGGCTTTTCTGAGGACAGCCCATCTCTAGCCTGCTTGTTAACCCTCTCTCCATAGTACCACAACTTCATCTCTCACATTAAAAAGTGAATTCATCCCTGAGAGAAAAAGGCAACTTGCCCAAATCACATAGCGTACAGCAAGAACTGACACCCACACCTCCAGGTTTGCAAGAGCACAAGACACTGCAGCTTCCAGAAGCTGAGAACTTCCAGAAAACTCAGCCCACCTCAAAGCGGAGATGGAAAGAGAAATGATGCAGACAGCTCTGTTCTCAGGCCATAGAGTCTCCATGGCAACATTAATTAGGCCCAGTGCTTAAAAGTTTCACTGATAAAATAAATGTATTTTTTAATATCATTCCACATTCCCTCCTCTTAGAAAAAGATACTTCTCTAACTCTAATTATATTTGAAGATACCAAGTTCATTAACACTTTAATTAAAATAATACATTACTGCTTAAAGCTGGAAAGTCCTTAGAGATGCTCTAGCTACTCCATTATCTTTTTATAACAACAACAAAAAAAAAGTCCTGGAATTCTGAGAGAATAGCTACTCAACCAAGACTCTACTATCATCATGTCCAAAAGCCAATGGTAGCACCCTCTTATCATGACTTTCAGTCATGTGCCCTTCCTAGAACATTCTGCTGTTCCACCAGGCCAGGCTTTCAGAGTTCTGAAGACTATATGTTTATTATAGACCCTAAGTGCTCAATGATTGAAATGAATCCACCTGCATGAGCCATGAAAAAAAGCCAGTATATCCCTGAAAACAGCCAGTAATCCTTGTCTTGGTTACTTTTCTCTTGTTGCTGGGACAAAGTATCTTACACTCAAAATTCAAGGAGAGGTTTATTTAGCTCACAGCTTGTGGAGGTTTTAGTCCATACTCTCTGGCTCCAGAGCAGAGTGGCACATGGCAGAGGGCAGCAATTCATGGCAGTGGAAAACAAGAAAGAGCAAAGGGAGGAGCAAAGGCTGCAGCTCTAGCAAGCATCTTTCCCTTCCTTATATTACATGCAATGTACCTACCCCAGGGCAGGTATAGCACTCATGCCCATTATGCCTACATGCGGTCAAGAATTGATCACAAACTCTAGAAGCTGCCCCAGTGACCACACAAGGTTTTGGGGGGACAACTATACACAAACCATAAGAGTCCTTAAATTAATAGAATAAAAATGATTGCCACAATGGGGGAGATTGTGTTATGACATTTAGATACTATTTACATGCATCCTCTTTTATACATAGTCACCCAGAAGTATGCAGAACAGCACTGCAAGCCCAAGACATCCAAACCCCACAAGCCAAACTGTGGGCCTGGCCCCAGAGGGCCTTCAACATACTGTCTAGCTCCTGAGCATGTGTGATTTTTCAGATTCAATCAGCCCAAAAGAAAATTAAGGAGCTTATTTACATGGCCCAAGGAAACAGAAGTTGAGTCTTCTCAGGGTATCATGATCATTACACCATGCACATAAAACCATAGAAGCATCTGCATACAGAGGACTACTCATGTCTCCACAGTGTAGATGCTCACTGTGTGTGTACTCCAGCAATTAGAAAAACCCAAATGTTTCCATATTCTGAGCTGAATTATGCACCAAAACAAACATCAAAAAGCTGCAGGCTAGGACTCAGCTCAGAAGTGACACTGAAGGTGCAGCAAAAAGACAGAAACCAGTTTCTCAATGAGGAGGCATTTTTACCGCCCCCTCCACCCCCCACCCAACACCCCCTGCCCAGACTTGACAAAACACTGCAGGTGTAAGGAGGTTGTAACTGGTATTGAATGAGTAGAGGCCAGATTTCCTGCTAAACATCCCCGAAGGCACAGGCCAGCCTTCCATCACTAAGAATCATCCAGCCCCAAAACACAACAGTGCTGAGGTTCAGACAGTCTGCTCTGAACAGATGAAGATCAACCCAGGCCCCTGGTCACGAGAGATAGTCATGATGCCCAGAGTTCTGCACTGCTATATTAAGTGTGATAATCTGCAGAAAGATGAGAAAATGGGGAATTGAAACTATGGTTTAATTATCCAGAGGATTCTGGTCTCACACACTTGAAATAGAATTTAGTTCAATTATTTCACTGTTTTAAGGCCTACATCATTTCAAATGTCTCTGGGCTCCAGTTTAGCTATTAGCTAGAGGTACCAGGTATGACTGTACCTCCACTGCAGGATCCCAAGGATGAAAGGGCCTCAGGGTGAACTTCAAGAGAGATCCACAGAGAGCACAGTTTGTCCTGGTGAGCATCATCTATCATGTAGCCTGTGCCCCACAGCCTCTGGCTACCACCCAGCAATTTTTATTTTTAATTACATTTCAAAGAATTAAGGATAAAATTTTAAGAACCACTCTGCAAAAACTGATAGAGCAAGACATCAATGAGGAGGAAGAAATAGAACCCACATTACCAAACAGTGTCTCCTCATAACCCAGGAAACAGCGTAGGTGAATCCTATGAAAAGATTGCAAGTTGTGTTTATAGAGAAATGAAATAGTCAACCATTGAGAAGCAAGCCAAGGCACAGACTACACCAAGAACCTTGGAAGACATGGTTGAAAGTCATTTTTTCATATTTAGCATTTGTCATCATTTAGTACTCTTCTTTTCACCAAGAAAAGATCCATTTGGAAAAGGAAATCATCTGAAGATTGAACGAGCGCACAACTCATTGACAGGATTCATGGAGCAGATTGTGAGATGACTCACAATCATGCAAGGCCACCACTTCCAGCGGCATGCACTGTTCGGTGCACAAGGGCTCTGAGCTGGGAGGTGATTGACAGAAACTCAGGCCCATTCACCTGGAGACACCAGGCTGTGTTATACATAGCAATGAGGATTTTTTTCTAAGAGATGGAAAGATGCCCTGTGGCCTAATCAGGTTTCAACTATCCAAAAGGCAAGAAGAGTCTTTTGCCAAGAAAGGTCAGCCTAGACATGCTGGGATCTAGAGAAAAAGAGGGTAGGAAATGTCCTGAGCATGTAGAATGAGCCTCTAGATGGTGACGAGGGAAAGGGAAAGTTCAGATCCTCTTGGAAAAAAAGCCTTCTTGGATTTGTTCAGCATAGCTTGAGGGATAAGAATTAAGAAGGAAATGATCATACAAGACAAGTTCCAATGACTGGGGATGGCTTTGTAACAGTGTTTGGCCTTGACTTTTTACCTACAAAATGGGAGCTGGTTAAGCAGGTCTAATACACCTCCATCTGAACCATGACTCCTGTCTTCCACCAATCCTGCCACTGCACAGCCACAAAGAAGGGTGACACTGTCCCTCTGGTATCAGACAGTAGTCTGGGGTTTGCTCATAGTTGCCTTCACCTCCAAGGGTCTGCTGTGTGCACAGTGCTGTCAGCACAGCAGAATCTAGAATGATGTCTGTCCTTCGGCTGATGGGTAAGTAGGACCTGAATGCACTGGGTGCTCAGGCCTTCTCTGCCTCGGCCCAACACACCCATCAAGATGAGTGCTAGTAGGAGCGCATTTTTTATAGCTCTGCAGGGGGTAACAACACTTTGTTTTCTTTTCCACACAAAACCAAATTTGAAGAACTTTGTTTTCTGCTTACATGGGTTAGATTCTGGAAACCTGTAAGTGATGCTGTTGAAATTTCAAGAAAGCTCTATCTAGAAAAATATATTTTATGACCTGCATGCAGCAGTTGAGAAGATAGTGCATAAAGGGATGACAAAGGATAGCATGGATGGTAGTTCTGAAAATGAAATCCTTCAAGCATGGAATTCTATGCTAAATAGTTTTAAGTCAATAAAAGCACTTGGGATTACTTTTCTTATTTTGTTTGGATCATCTTACACTTGTAAGTAGCCCTTTTCAACTTTGAATTATATCAAATCTGACACAAGAAACAGACCAGCATGACCTGAGTGTTGCATGTGCTGTTCTCTAACAAAGCATAAGCCAAGGTCTGACAAATTATCAGCGTGCATACAACAGCAAAGATCACATTCATCATGTAAAAAGCATGCCACATGCAAATTTTCACCTTTGAATAAAAAGCTGTCTTGCATCACTGAAAGCTGTTATTGTGTTTTTCTTTCCAGACAAAAGATACTGATATATGAGTTATCTTTTCTAAACTAAAACCTCAGTATTCAGATTTAATTGCAGTGTTGGCACTTTGCAATAAGAAGTGGGATTTTGGTAGTAGTTTGAACACCCAGTCTTCAAAGGCTTGGCATCACGGTCCTAAATCAAAACAAGGCATACTTGGTAGAACAGGGTCTCCAAGTAGAAGTAACCTTCAAGAGTCACTAGGCTCTCAGGGAACTATGGGACATATCCACATAGAAGCCAGCTCAGGATGTGAGCATTTCTTAGAGAGAAACAACTGAAGGATTCTGGGGGATTTTGTGCTTCAGAAGTGGTCAGTGATGAAAAAGCCAGCAAAGAAACTAGAAGATACCATGGACGTAGTCAGGTGAGAACAAATGGCAGCATCCCTATGGCCAAGGGAGGAGCTTTAGGGTAACAGGCCATGGACAGTATTCAAGAACCAGCCTCCGAGGAAAGGGCATTGGCTGGTGAGCTGACGGTGAGGCATGGGGAACACACAAGAAGAGCACAAGGGATTTGAGGATTTTTAAAACTCCTAGGGAATCTTAAGAAAAAAAGTTGGGACCAGAGACAGCTCAGTGGACTATAGCACCTGCTTAGCAAGGGCAGATATCATGGTTTGCTCCCAGGCACCACATGACATGCCAGCCCTAGCCCCATGGCAGGCTGAGCCAGCCACAAGGCCAAGCGTAGTAGCACACACCTGTAATCCCAACACTGCAGAGGCTGAAAACAGGAGGATCATTATGCGTCTAAACTGTGTAGTGAGACCCTGTATCAACCAAATATACTAAAAAAAAAAAAAAGACGCTAAAATTAGGTCATGAGTTCTGACTTGCCTAGGAAATTCTTCAAGATGGTTTCACTCATCCTAAAAGCCCATGCTGTTACTTTCCTCATTAAAGCCTAAATTAAGCAAACAAAAATGTCAACAGGGCCTGCGGTAGCCACATTCAGGGAAAAGCTGCATGCCCAGCAAGGGCTTCATCCCACCTGTACCTAATTTTAGCTTGCAAAATAAGCTTCAACATAAAAGGGACACATATTAAGTGACAGTAAGAATTTTAACCTTGAGCAAACGGCCCAGCAGGACTCCTTACCAATCAGACAAAATGCCTCTCTGAGGCTGAGAATTTCTTTTAAGGACAGAAAGGTCTCCCACACAAAAGGGGAATCAGCAGGAGAGAGAGATAATGGCCTCTCCTGAGTCTTTGCTTACAAAGCTGGGACTTCAGAGCTGGGAGGATCACACCTTTCTCAAAATGTAATGCATCTGCCAACATTTTAGTGTCCCACTCAGAAAGGGCAGAGTTGGCACCTTGCAGACAGGCCCAGCTCCACTTGGTTCCCTCCCTTCCCTAGCTATCACGGTGTCTCAGGATAGGAAGTAGGACATCGCTCTTAAACAACCTAAATCAAATTTACCTCAAAGACACTATTATTTACTCCCTGTTAATAGGCTGCAGTCCACTCTGTGTCTTGTAAGTACCTTTGTATACGCACAACCACCCAAACTGCTGTGTGCAGTGAGCCCAACTCTCTCAGCTCGGCTCAGCCACTCCTCAGGAGCTCCAACTGTTATCCAGTATACAGACCAGCAGTGCCTCTCACGCTCTCATTGAGTCTCATTCAATGAACGGTCTGGACCAATTGGTGGATGTGACAGATTAACATTTGTGGTTAAAGTAAGAAGAAAATGGCAAGAAATCCAAAGCAGTACTCAAGGAGAAAAGAGTGCTTTGAAGGGAAAAGAGAAGATATGTCCTGTAGGAAGAACAGACCACTGCAAGAGAGGGCAGAGGACACAAAGGCAATAGTTGCCATCTTTTTGTATCTTCTTCAATAGCTAATCCAAGTAGTCCCACTTATTCTTATGCTAGAAGATTGGTATCAGATGCTTGCTCTTGCGCCAGAAATTGGGGGCGCAATTGGGGGAGGGGGTTATGTCTGCATGTCACAAAAATGGCACCAGGTGTGGTGTTCAGTATACCTTGTGTCAGTGTGGGAGCTGCTGCTCTGGGCCACTGGTTCACAATCTCTTCCCCTGGCAAGTAACACCCAACTGCTCCAGCATGATGCCATGCCCTGGTCTCTTACCTCATAGCTATTATTCCTATTTGTGAATCCTTATTCCAAACTAAGTCCATTCCTAAGAGGCTGGCATAAAGTTTAACAGAGTTTTCCTGAATTTAATGAAGGAGGCTACCACTCTTTGAGCATTTTTTACAAATACATCTTATATATACATGTACACAAGTACACACACGTAAGAGAATATAGGGCATAGCCACCAACTGCATGTCTCTCGGGAGTCCACATCTGCTTTCTTTTTCTGTGGGATGCATCACTTCATGATAGTCCCTTTCCTTTCCTCAAGAATCTTCTGTACCAGCCAAGGTCCCAGCAAAGAACAGAAGTCACCTTAGATGGCACAAATGAGACTTTAACTACTTCAATGTGTGGAATGAAAGGAGCAAAACTAGGATGTTGAGGTACCAGAAACACATGCCAGTTGGAAGCCAATTCCATATGTAGGGCTGAGGTGACAAGAAGAGGAGATAGCCTCTCTAGGACCCAGAAAAAATGATGCTGGCCAAAAAACAAGTCAGTATAGAGTTGCTACCGTCAGATGCACCAGGGAAGGGCCCAGCTTTTTCCCCTTTCCCTGAAGCCCCCCTTGCTGTCCCTGGGACTCAAAACATACCCCTCCCAACAGGAGGCAGTATGAGCCTTCTCACTTGCCCTTGTAAGCCTCCTGCCTTGTCTCAGAAAGAGGAATTAGGCTAAAACACTTTAAAGGAAGGAAAAGAAAACTGAATGGTTAAGTGCAGTATAGGGGACTGAACCTTGGACTTTTGCATTGAGCTACCTCACCAGTTTTTTTTTTTTCCTTTTTTGAGATGAGGTCTTACTTCAATTGATATCTTGTGCAGGCTGGGCTCAAACTTGTGTTCCTCCTTAGCCTCCTCCCGGAGTGCTGGGATTATAGGCATGTGCTACACCCTACTCCAACGTGTCTTTTTCTTTTTTTCTGCCAGCTCAGCCCACCCTGAGGGTGGAGCTAGTGTGGTATGCGGTGCCAGGGACCGAACCACAGTCCCCTGCGCCTGCCTAAGCTTGCCTAAGCAGGCTCTTTAGACCACTGAGCTATCTCACCAGCTGCAATGTGGCTACTTTTGATGCATTCCACAATGTAAAGATCAGAGAAAGACAATGGGTAGATTTTCAGATGAGTTATCTGGTATCTGATGAGTTATCTGGTATCTTCTCACTAAAATTGTTAACCACAAGATTAACTTTAAAAAACGAAATTCTGACTATAAATTTTGCTCCCATTATGTCCTTTCCTGGATTTGCCCCATTTCCAGACTTATTCTCACCAAATAAGTTCACTTATACTGAACCAAAAAAGCACCCAGACATACCCACCTGATGAAGAGAAGATGTGTGTTCATGTCAATCCCCCCAACAGACTGGCATAACCTTTCTAGAAGGAGAAATGGCACATGTAGCATTCCTGTCAGGTGGTTGCATTTCCAGCTTGTTATCCATATGAATAGTGAGGCATTACACTGCTGGTTACATTTTGCATGTGTAATGTTGCATGCAGCCATTTGGAAAAGATTAATTTGACAACTGACTGCAAAGGATGGAAGACATTTCCCAGTGGTACAGTTAATATGAAAAACACTGTGAACAACCAAAATAATACCAACATGCAGCTGTGATTACTCACCCCTCACCCTGTCCCAGTAATCTAACAGCCTGGACTCGCTAATTCTGATCATAAAAAATGTCACCGCCTGATTGGATAAATGACTGGTGTTGGGGTTTGTATATCTACATCTAAAATATCAATTTCTCTACAGGTTGGCCAAGTGGAGCCTGACTGTGTTCTAGAGAAGGGAGGACAAAGAGACTTCTCTATTCCCCAACAACCTCATTTACTACATTCCTTCTACCCCAAATAACCTATAATAAAGACATTTACAGCCTCTATTCTGGATGTATCCAGACTTGAAATGGAAAGACACTCATGAAAGAAAATAAATGATTCAGTTATTCCCACCAGAGATCCACATGAAGAAATTTCCACCATGTACAGCACTTAAAAGATGCCAAGCAAATGGCAGAAAACATCAGAATCTTTCAGTCAGGAAGGACGACTAGGACCATTATGTCTCAGCCAATTTTCCACAGCAGCCTCACTTTCCTGTGACAAGCTTCACTCAAATCCTCCACCATCAACATTAGGTCTACTCCAGAACATACTATATGGCATCTGCAAAGGGATAACTTATTCTGAAAAAGCTTTCAATATAAGGGTGACTAGTAAACTAGTCAGTTTATCAAAACATACATAGCGTGGGACATAAAAACTCATTTTGTTACACTGTAAAATAAAGTGAGTTTAAGATGAGGCCAGTGGTGCAGGTCTATAATTCCAGCTACCTGGGAGGCTGAGGAAGAAGGATGCCAAGAAACAGGCCAGCCTTCACAACTTAGCAAAATCCTGTCTTAAAATAAAAATAGAAAGATCTGAGGTACAGCTCGGGGGTAAAGCACCCCAGTACCACAAAAAGTGCATTTAAAAATCACACAACTGAAACTACAATTGAGTTCTGGAAACTTTCAGAACAATCACTCCATTTTTTTAAAGAAAATAAATTTGAAGCATCTAACACTACAAAAGTTTTTTGAGTTTTGTTCTTGTTGTTGTTGTTTTTAAGAATAGATTCACTAAAGTAAAAATCCTGGATTCACCCAAGCTCTAAATGTTTTAGCCGTTATCACCTACACTACATCCAATTCTTTTTTCCCAGTTCTCTCTTTAATAAAAGGTGCTAAGGGTGAGGCACTGGCACAAAGTTAGTGAGAACAGAGGAATCTGGAACAGCTGTCACCTGGGTTTCAGTCTAGCTATGCCCTACACCAACCTGAGGATAAGGCAAATTGTGTACTTGCTCTAAACTTCAGTTAAATCACCTGTAAAGATACTCTCAAAGCTGTGGTGACAATTAAAATGGACAGATGTAACCTATGAGTCAGGGAATACACAATGCATCGTTTACTGCTGCGTATTTTGGGTTGTAAGGTGGGGCCTGCACTAATGGCAATCATTTCTTTTCCTGTAGACAGCATGAAAGATCTCACTGGATACCAAACAGATTTAGAGACCAAGTCTTATAAAACAAAACAAGACCCAAAAATGAATAAATAAAACTCCTTTTACTGCATATCAAGGACTAATTATTAAACCAATGTGCTTGGTAAAATTTGGTACTTAAGTGAAATCTTAATCCCAGGCTTTCATCAAGCACTTTAATTAACAAAGCAAATGTGGTTTACTTATCCAATCACATAAGAATAAAGGAGTTTTGTTAATTTGAGAAGATACATTTTCATGGCATATTGAATTGTTGCCGTCTGCCCTCAATGGCTTCTTTAGTGATGGAAAGGAAAGTGAAGAGAATTGGAACTCATTAAGAGTTGAAAATTAATTAGGCCATGAGTCGTGGCCATCAATTTAAGAGACATAACACCGTACACTGGATTTTAATTAGAAGGGTTACAAAACTGGTAAGAGTAAAATCCTGTCAAGCCCAATTGAGCAGGTTGATGGTGCATGATATGTAGCACTATAAATTGTTCCTTTTGCAACAGAAGCACAAAATCAAATCCTTGCCCAGAAGCTCACTACCTCCAAACATAGTAGTATATATAGAAGAAAATTCATGCATGCATGAGATAGGAAATTAATCTGGAATTGGACCCAAGACCAACGTAAGTTTAGACCAAGGCAAGATGTACAGTGGTTAGCTCAGTCCAGGATGGACTCACTACACCTTCCAGGATGGCTTCATGAGATAATGCTAAGGCTCATTCCAGAACCAAGATCCTGCCCTGAAGCCTTAGACTTCCTCACCATCACACACTGGAGCCAGTGACAATAGAGCCATGGCAGGAAGATGGTGAGGTAAGGCTCAGAGAGACACTGGCCCATTGGGAGAAGAGTCTAGAGTTCATTACATATCACTAACATTGCCGACCCTTAGGTGAAACATCCTTTTCTTTTTCTTATATTTCATTTTTATTTTTAGCCAAGCTCCTATAACTAAAAGTAGTTATTTGAAAGAAAAATCGATTCCCCTTCCTCTCAAAAAACCAATTAATATTTTTAAATTAACTAGAAAATACATACTACAGAACCCATTTTCACACCTTCCTCCTAAGTGTCTACATGCAAATTGCCTCAGCAATGTGTCATGCTTGTCTCTTTCAGAATATGTATGAAATTCTCCACTTTAGTGAGAGAAGCTGAATGTCAACATTCACATTCATTCCAGAACTGAGTCTATTTCCTTCCAAATATATCAGTGCCGCTGCCATCACAGAGTGGCTGCACTGGGACTCTCCCAGTCCTCCCTCCCAAAGAGCTGGGGAGTCTTCCTATTCTTTGAGCAGGAGGATTTTTATGAACTTGATAAGGATACTGTAAAGGGGAAGATTCCACCTTGAGTATCCCATCCTTTCTCCTGACACATGTCAGCACCTGCCTATATATATGTACACTAATTATATCATATTAGTCAAGCAATATTTTTGTTTCTTTTTGCAATACAAGGATTGAACCTAGCACTTTTACACTGATACACAGGCCTAGATATTTCTTTTATTTTTTGTAAGACAGTATCTCAAAGTTACCAAGTTGCCTAGGCTGGGTTCACTCTTGTGACCCTCCTGCCTCAACCACAAAGAGTGCTGGGATTACAGATGTGGACCCCCAGTCCCAGCTACCAAAGAACACAGCTTTACACAAAGCAGTAGAACCAAAAAAAAAGTAGACAACCAATTAGTCATAAGATATATTCAACCTCTGACAAAAGGAAGAAATTTGACTTGCATCAAGCTCATGCCTGAGCTGTTGGCAACTTTAACTCATTGCCAGCTGAAGAAGATGGGAGATGGGGCCTCTGCCTCCACCCTGAGAGGAGGGATAGTAGGGACAGAGGAGCCACTTTTAGGGTTCAAGGGAGCCACATGCCCTCACACCTGCAAGAGGTGGGAAGAATCTACCTGCAGGAACACCCTGTACATGTTTCCTAAACCATGCTGACTTCTTCAACAATTCTTCCTATAAAAATGGCAGTGAAATACATTTCCTCCTTTTAAGATGCATCTCTGTACAACAATAATTAAGACAAAAATCTATTAGAATAACTATTTTGCTTACTCCTACGGAAAGAGATCTGTGGAGCTTCCCTAGAAAGTTATATGAGCACAGCCGCTAGCTATAGTGTCAGGGTTTGAACCTTCAGCCCACCCTGAAGTTTATTAATATCTTTGTGTCTTGGGTTTATTTCTTTTCTTTTTCTTTTTTTTCAGAACTGGGTGCGAACTCAGAGCCTTTGCACTCAGCTAGATTCTTAGCCCTTTTTAATTTGAGACAAGATCTCACCGAATCACTAAATTCCCCAGGTTGGACTTGAATTTGGATTCTCCTAACTCAACCTCTCAGTGTACTAAGTGTACAGACACGTGCCACCCCCTCTTTAGTGTCCTTTAGCATCAGGAATGGAACCCGGGTGCTTCATACCAGGAGCCACATTACACCCTCAATCCATCTTGCTTTCCTTACCTATGAGAGAGGAGTAATGGTCTCCACCTCAAGCAGTGAATGTTACTGAGAGAGCTAACACATGCAAAGTAGTCAAAGAAGAGGGGAAATGCCTGCTGACTTGTCCATTTTCACTACATACTATATAGCCCATCATTACCCTCCAGGGCCCATCTATGGTAATAAAGCTTACAGAACACAATACAGTAATCTGAGAAGAAACTCCCAGAATTTGAAGGGGAAAGGAAACAATCAGTGTCCAGGGCTAATGAGCCCACTCACTCAAAACCCTGTGGAGAAGGCCATGACTCCCCAAATGGAAGGCTGCTTGACCTACACTCAAGAAGGAATTCGAGGACTACCAGAGGAAGCTAGAGCCAACAGAATCCTGGGAATGGGTTCTCACCACATCCATGCAGCTCCCATCAGTACAGAATTAAACATTTAAGGTACTTATAACAGCCCAGCCTCAGCAGCACCATCACCTCCAGGTTCCTCAAGGTCTTGCCCGCCTCTTTCTCTGCTCCAGCCCCTGACCTTGGCCAGTGCCAGGCTGCCCTGAGAAGCCTCCTCCCAGACCTTTCTCTTCCTCTGGGGGGGATGTTCTCTTCCCAGACATCTATCTCTATGCTGTGCCCCTCTCCTCCCTAACTTTGTAACTTCTCTGTGAGCTTTTTGCACTCATACTATTTAACATGTAACTGCTGTATCTGTCCTCCTCTGTTACTTTACTGCATTCTTTTTCTCCATAGCATTCCTCACAGCCTAACAATGTAGTGTCTTTCCTTCAAGCTCCAGAAAGGCAGGGATTTGTTTTGCTCTGTGCTTTATCCCCAGGGCCAAAAAGGTGCTGAATGGACAGGCTGCAAGCTTTCTGCACAGGAAATGGACACTACCACTTGGCAGAAATAGAGGTCAAAGCCAGCACACCACCAAACACTCCTTGTCCTTTGGTGACTTTGATATCGAAATGAAACTTCTTAATGGTTGACAGAAACAGAATCAAAAGACATGCAAGCCCTTAACGTGAAAAATACAAATATATCATACTGCCAAGAGAAGGCCAGGCCAAAGAAGGCCATCAGCCTTAAGTGGAGACTGTCGACTCATTGCTGCACACACAGAAAAGCACACGTTCACTCAGCTTTCATTAGGCAGAAGCTATGGAGTGAATATACAGAGAGTGTTCACTAGGGCCTGTAGTGGCCTGTTCAGCCCTTCTACTATCACCTGTATGAAAATCACAGTGGAAAAACTCTCGCCACATGCTAGGTTTCTGGTAATATATCACCTCAAAGTTTAGTTGGAAAGTTAATTACCCAGAACCATGAATTTATTAAACATTTCATTTCAAAAGACCTCCCAAAATTATTCTTTAAAACCAGTCAAAATCATAGGATGAAGTCTCAAGCTTCACGTTAAGGAGGCAAGAGTCTGAGTGGAACTTTAACTAGATTTGAACACACACAGTTGATAAAATGATCCATAGTGTGACAATATCTTCAAGGTTCCAGCCACTGAACCTGGCATGTAAACACAAGATACTAGTCCTCTTCATAGCTCAGGAAGCAGAGGTTCCCCCAAGGCAGTGACTCATCAGAATCACAGAGCTAGGAGGCATAAGGGCCTGATGCCCTGCTCTGCATGACCTGCCAACTTCCCACCACGACACTTTGTTGCCAACACACTTGGTGGACACTTGGATATTCTTTAACTAGAATTTGAGCAACATGACCCAAAAATGTCAGTCCACCTGCAACATTTTCATTCTTTTTAATCACATCATATATAGAAGTCTTTTTACCATGTATCCACCAAATTTCTATCTCCCTAGAAACAAATGTAGACAGAGGTGACCGCCTCATACTTAATGGACCTTCACATGATGGCTACAAACTGGTTCATTTAGTAAACCCTTAGCCAAGCTATCCAAACTCTCTATTCCTGTATTTCCTCTTATAGAGTTATAATAATCAAATGAGTTAGTTCATTGAGGATGAGTGACAGAGTGGCCGGGAAGTGTGTGAGAACAATAACTTAGGCTAGGTAGGAGGCCCAAAATCACCTGTGCAATATGCAAAGAGAAGGATATACAGAAAGAGTGACATGCATAACACAACTGAGATAGTATCTAATGTTTTGGGGTTGGTGCTTCAGCTCTGATGTGTAATCTTTCAAACCCCAGGAAGTCATAGCCTCTATCTAGAGGCTCAATCCCTACTAGGCTCCCAGCCAACAGCATGTAGCATTAGCTCTACATCTTGCTCCACCTTGGTTCACACAAGGGAATAAGGGGGAGAGGATATCTGAGTAAACACTGCCTGCCATCTTCAAAGACTACCATCAGCACCTCAGCTGCACCCATATGCATTGCTTAAAGCCAACAGAAGGGATAAGGCAAAGTCCTAGCCAGCTCCTTACATACCAATACATAGCAACAGGGTCAGCTTTGGCCAAAATGGAGACCACTGTTCCTCCTTCAAGGAGAGCGGCCCAGGTGGTCCTCAACAAGAGTTCAACAGGAGGCCTAGAGCTCATGACAATGTCTCATTCAAGTCTGTATCAAGGATCTATACTTGGAAGGCCCAAAGGTCAGTGGTAGAAGCTATAAAATGTATGCCAACAGGATATAATTTGTGTCACCAAGCTGAGAGATCTGCATTGGAGCCAGGTATGGAGGACAACCTGTGCAACTCTCCTTGAAAGAAGGGCAATCATCTCCATTTTGGCGGAGCCTGACCCTATTTCCTTGTACTGATATGTACAGAGCTGGCTAGGACTTTGCCTTATCCCATCAATTGGCTTTAAGCAATGCATACTGGACTAGTCGAGGTCTAGTGGTAGTCTTTGAGGACAGCACATGTTTTTCCTTGGTAACCCCCACCTGCTGCTCTTTAACACGAGCCGGATTGAGATGAGACTGGATGAAAAACCAATACTCTATGCTGTCAGCTGGGATGGAACCTTGAGATAGAGGCTATGACTTCCTGGGGCTTCAGTGATTACACATCACAGCTGAAGCACCAGATCCCAAAATATTAGATACTATCTCAATTATGAAATACAGATTACTCTCTGCATATCCTTCTCTCTACATATTGCTGAGGTAAATACAGGCCTCCAACCTGGCCCAACTTACAGTACTCACTTACCTCCTGCCATTCTCAGTCATTCATTCTCAACCCACTCCTCCTTCATGACTAAATAAAACCCAGGTTCAGCCCTGGGCCAGGGCCGTTGGCTCTGGATAGCCATAGCAAGACTTAGGATCCCTTAGCTCCCTATTACTGTAAATATGCCTTAGAATCTTTATTCTCAGCATGGGTTGTACTGAAAGTGGCAGGCTGGAATTAATGTTAACTTCCCAGACCAGGAAGAGATGAGGACCAGGAAGGGCTCTCTACAGCCAGAAAGTGATGCTGAAGCAAGGACCAGAGCTCTCTCAAAGAGAACCACAGTGATGCTCAGCAACATCAAGGACCAGAGCTCTGCCAATGATGAAAACAGCTGAGTTCTTAGCAAGAAAACCAAAGTGATGAGCTTCTTTAAGAGGACCAGCAGCACATCATCTTCCCCTCCAGTTCTCCTTTTAAGTGGTTGACAACAATCCTCAGGTGGGCCTTCCCCCCCGCCCCACAGAACCATGTTGATTCATTTGAGCTAGGTGTTAGAAATTGACATTAGCTAATCCACCACAACATCCAAGAGTTTTCATATTGATATGGTAAATTTCATCAGGTCTCATGTAGTGAAGATAAGGACTATTATTGTCTTTCCAAAATTCCTACTCCATGTAAAGCTCTGAGAAGAACCTGGAGAACCTAGTAATCCAAAGACCTGAAAAGCTGGTATTGGTAATCAAATTCTAAACTATTGTTTATCAAAAGAAATGAGTGAGCCAGAGAATAAGAAAGGACAGGGAAAGTAAGATGTGATTTTGCACTACCATGTGCCAATCACACCTTAATACCTTGCCACATCAGCATTCAGGCCAGAGAAGTCAAATAAAAAAATCTTAAAAAAAGGAGCAATTAAAATTATCACCCTGAAGTCCAACCTACAGTTCCTAAATCAGATCAAAGTGGAGTGGCATCACATTTGAGAAGGAACTCAAGGCCATACTTGCAGACAGGCAGAGGACACTGAACCAACATGTGCCATCAATCAAAGCTATACACCCCGGGAGAGTCTTCCATTCACACATTATTAGGTGCCTACTGCATACCAAAATCATATCATAGATGAGACAGAAGAGAACTGACAGACCCCTGATCCCTAGGAACACAACTATGAAGGAGATGCAGTCTTCCTCTCACAGGAGTACAGAACTATAAGATTTACTCCTTAATGATGGAAGAATCACAAAGGGCTGATGGAAGAGATAACACTCGAGCAGGTATGAAAAGATGACAAGAAGTTAGGAAAAGATGATTCCATTTCAATTCCAGTGGAAAAAATAGGGCCAGTTAGACTGAAATGTAGTGTCCATGAAGGGTCTAAAAGAGCTGACCAAGGAGAATGAGCTTTATTTAGTGTGTGTGGCGGCGGGGGGGGGGTTCATTTCATGACAAAATAAGAGCTGGGCCTTTACAAGTTTACTCCATTATCCAGCAGTCCCTATAATAAGCAGGAAAAGGCAAAGGTTTAAGGAAGAGAGTATAATGAGGAGGCCACTTTAGCAGTTCTAGCACAAGGCCATGACATCAAGAATTGAAGAGCATCCAAGCTACCACAGGAACTCAGGAGATCTCTGAGGTACAAGCAGTTCACATGGGGCCCAGATATTGAAAAGACTAAAGAAAGTCAAAAAATCAAAAAGGAGGCCACCGCTCATTGAGCACCTACTGTGTACAGTATGTGGTGATACAGACATGAAGAAGACAGCCAACAGCCTTAATACTCCTGTGATGGATTCTCTTGGCTCTAACACTCCAGAAAGCTGGCAGAAGACAGACTCAGTAGCCACAGTGCTAGTAATAATAGATCCTTGGTTTTGGCTTTAAGGACTATTAGACTGACTCTTATTCATCAGTAACTTTAACTTTGCATTGTCTTTTAGGCTTTTTTCCATCTGCCAGACTCAAGTCCCACTGATTCTTACTCTATCTACTATGTGTAGCTGACAAGCTACAATCAACCTAATCCTATGAAGCTAACAGTGTTTCAGTAACTCTTCTCTTCCTGCTGGGACAAACACCCAACACTCAAAATCAGGGAAGGAAAGGTTTATTTAGCTAACAGTTACTGGAGGTTTCAGTCCATACTCAGCTGGCTCCAAGGCAGAGCAGCACATGGCAGAGAACAACCTTTCATAGCAGTGGCAAAGAGCAAGAGAGCAAGGGAGGAGTAGCAGCAACAATGGCAACAGAGAGGAAGTCTGTCTCCCTTAAATTACATTCAGGATGTTAGCCTCAGGTTGGGTACAGTACTGACACCCATCATGAGTTAATCATAAACTCTAGAAGTCCCTCCCATGACTCCATGAGGCTTTGGGGAGACAAATACACACAAACCATAACACTTAGGGGACCCCATTTTCAGACATGGACCTAGTGGAGATACAGAAGAGTTAAGTAGTTTGCCGATAGTCACACAGCCAAACTAGCACATCTGCCTCTATCCCTGTGGTTTTTCCTTCCTGCTCTCCCTAAAATCTTTCACCCAACACTTCTGCCCACTCCTAGACCCCACAGCTTGGCCTGACCAGTATCACGCAGCACCTGAGCTACTACAACTGCTCTTGATCACAGTCTCTGGCCTTCTTTCTCCTAGTTTTCACAGATGCTTCTCGACCTGCCCCAAATCAGGTTTGCACTATAATTCTCTTTCACTCACAAATGTCTATGGCTTCCCAATGTCTACCAAATAAAGCTCAAATTCCACAGCATGACATTCAGGACTCCAACCACTCTCAAATGCCACCACTTCCATATGCTACCTCCTATTTAGCTCTCCAAAGCAACAGAAGAACTCGCTTTCCTGTGGCTTTCACAGCCCATATACATAATGAACAAGATAGTCACTTAGATAGATGAGTAATTATATATATATATATATATATATATATATATATATATATATATATCTGGATGTGAAAGAATTAGATAAGCCACATCACTGATAATATCTTCCCTTATATACTACTGTTCTGCTTTTAATAGAGTCACTTAGCATCCACAGGCTCCAATACGCCATTGGAAATACAAGATATATAGCTTTAGGAAGGTAAGACAGTTAAGTGCTCAATACATGGATTATATAGTACAGATAAAGTTGTTATGAGCTCAGGGCAGAGAAAAATCCATATGACCTAACAGGACATAGAATCAGAGGTGGTTTAGAATTTGAGCACAAGGTAGGGGGAAATAGCTCAGAGTAGTCCTGCTTAGGCAAGCACAAGGACCAGAGTTTGATCCCTGACACCACATGCTGGGCATGGTGGCACAGGTCTGTAATCCTAGTGCTGGGGAGACTGAAAACAGGAAGATCACTGCAGGGTCTGAACTGCCTAGTGAGGCCTTGTACCAGATTTTTTTAAAAAAGCATTTGGGCTGGGGTTAGGGTTAGAACTGAAACTAATAGGGAAAATGGAGACATAACTTTCAGGTTCTCAGAAAACAGACAAACTTCCTGAAAATCGCACTTTCTCTACAAGTGATCCAATTGCATTAACCTGAGATTTATATGGTGTTATGGTTTGTGTCTAGCTGTCTCCCCAAAGCCTTGTCCAGTCATGTGGTGGCTTCTGGAATATGTGATTGATTATTGTGGGTATGGCTGCTGCACTCACCCTGGGGTAGGGAATTCTCATAACAGTGTAAGGAGGGAAGAGAGACTGGCTAGCTGCCTGAGCCGGCCCCTGCGTATGCTCTCTTGCTCTTTGCCACCATCATGAAAGGTTGCTCTCTACCCTGTGCCAGTCTGCCTTGGAGCAAGCTGAGTACGGACTGAAACCTCCAGTAACTGTGAGCTAAACAAACCTTTCCTTCTTTCATGTTGGGGGTCAGGTATTTGTCCCAGCAACAAGAGAACAGTAACTGAGACACATGGGAACTCTGCTGCACAGTTAACAAGGAAACTAGATACAGCACCCATGCCTGAGGCCCACAGGAGAAGAGAACAGAGCAGCTCAAGCACATCTCTGCCATTATCACCACACAGCAAATGGTCAGCACAAGCCAGTACAATGCCTTGAAAAGCACACATGCCCTGGTGCTGTCTGCAGTTCTATTTGGAGTACATCTCCTGAGGACACCGAGGTAGAAAAAAGTCAGCACAAGGAGAGAGAGGCGCATGGAAGGTCAGCCACATTCAGACACAACCTTCCCCTCACTGCTTCTTCCCACTCAGCAAGGACCCTTCCCTCACTGCTTCTCCAATCACTCTCTAAGGACCCCAACAGTTCAGAATGTGAGTGACTACAGGGTTAATCTTTTCCAGTGCCTATGAGCTTGATTCATAAAAAACTGAAGACTCCTCTGACTCTGGGATTCTTCTACATACACAGTGAATTCAGCAATAACACTCAGGCCCCATGAAGTAGCTCAGCCTGCCTGGAACATGCCAGGTGGAGGTGGGGGGACCTTAATAACGTCTCTGGGGCAACTAGGTAGAGAATTTTTTTTTTTAAGAGTAGATATTTGAAAGAAAGCTTCAGTCTAAGAGGGACAGAAGGGGTCCCACGTGGGTGGCCCTAGGTGGAGAATGTAAAGGTTATAGGCAACTACTCTATAGAGACAAGAGCAAATCTAGGTACAGGGTCAGCCTTGCATAGAGGGAGAGCTAATATGGCCGGATTCTCCTTCCTGCTGCTAGCAGCATACATGTAGTACATGAGGCTCACTCCAGAAACACTTCTGATTTGTGTCATTCCAATTTACTGGACAGAAAGGAGGGACTGGAGGAAGGGAGCGAGGAATGCAGGTGATGGGGATGAGTGTCAAGGCAGGCTAAAGGTTATCTGTTTCATCAGCGGGCTTATTTTATTCTATGATAAGTAGATAATAACTTTACTGAGAGTTCCTGAGGGGCAGAATGCGGCCTGTCTTCTGCTAGGTGGTAATTACATCCCGTAACTTATTAAATAAGAAATCCCATTTCAAAAAAAGTCATTAGCACTAAAAATAAAAGTGGGAACTAGCTATTTATATGCTGCCTGTCACTGTGCCCTCTCACACACGCAGCAGGAGAAAAACAAAGACATATGTGGCACAAAAAGCTACTCTCCTGTCCCCGAGAGTCCAGGATGCAACAGAAGTGAGAATCAAGGAGGAGGCACACCCACTGGCAGAAACCTTGCCTGCTGTGTTTGTTAATTTAAGTCCATTTATATCCACTGGTTTAGTTCATCAGCAAGTATCATTTCATCAGGTGCGCAAACGTACTCAATTCACAAGAAAGAGAGGCAGCCAGTTCTCTGGATCTCACAGAATACTTGTAGGATAGAAACAAGGAACAGGGCCGGCGAGATGGTTCAGTGGTCTAAAGCGCCTGCATAGGAAGGCTCAGGCAACTGCAGGGACTGCAGTTCGATCCCCGGCACCACATGCTGCGCCAGCGCCACCACCAGAGCAGGCTGAGCCAGCCACAAAATAAATAAATAAAGAAACAAACAAACATTCAACAAGCAAACAAATAAATAAATAATAAAATAAAAAATAAAAAAAAAAAAAGAAACAAGGAACAATATGCCGCATAGATTCAGCCTCTTCTCTCCCACTCCAAGAATGACAAAAGAAAGATTTTGGCAAAGTAGCAAGTTAATTGGTTCCACTGAAGAAAAACAAAATACGAAAAAATCAACTTCTAGGCAACGTGGTACACACGTGGCATTAGTGTGTACACGTGTACGTTCAATTACACAAAGGATAACCTCTTCACCAGGCAGGTGCCTAGCTGCTTGCTGGTGTGGAGGACACTGTCTCACTGCAAAATGCCCTGACTGAGCTAAGCTGCTGGCTCAGGAAGCTCATTGTGCAGTAGAAGGGGATTTTAGCTAGCAAATGTCTGTCCTCAGACCTGTTGTGCTAGTAATTACATAATACTCAATATTTACAGCCACAAGAGCAGCTAGCCTTTGCTGTGCATCACGCGGTGTTCTAAGGACTTTATTTGTATTAACTGACAAACTTCTCACAGCAATCCTCTGAGATATCTGTAAGATCATTAGTTTTATTTTAACAATAAAAATATGGCAGCTGGGCTAGCAAGTAGCAGACCTGGTATAAGAGCCCAAGCAGTCCAGTTCTTAAAACTCTGCTCTCTAAATATCAGACAAGTTAATATACATGAAGGCAAAATAAAATGTAGGAGCAATTTTTTAAGACATATTAAATGCTTTGGAAGGACTCAGTGAGATCATTCTGCTGAAAAATAATTCACACACACCAGGAGTGGGCAAAATAACTATAAAAGACAAAGAGAATAAAATCATTAAAAATTAGAATTCTGGGCTTCAATGACTTTACCAGTAAGTATGTATTCTCTCTGGTTTAATGCCAAGAAAATCAGAAATTTGGAGCCAACACTTTCTGAATATGGTCCATTATAAAAACTTAAATTCCAAACTCCCATCACTGAATCCACTCTCTGAGAAAGAGTTCATAGGATATCGATGTAGACATATAAAATTTAAACATGAAGTATATGGACGGAATTTTCATGCCCTACCCATAAATTCCCATGTTGAAATCCTGACCACCGACTGTGATGCTATTAGGAGGCGGGCTTTGGGGAGGGGATTGGTCATAAGGGTGGAGCACTCAGGAGCAGGGCTATAAAAGGTATTCCAGAAAGCTTCCTAAACTCCATTTGGCTACCTAGGTGGGAGTCTGCATCTGGGAGAGTATCCTTACCAGAACCTGACCATTCACCCACTCTCACCCAGAACTCTGAGGTTCCAGACCTGTGGAAAATGAATTTCTGCTGTTTAGAAGCCACCCCACCTAAGGACACAACAGCCATAGGCTACTAAGACATAAAGTTAACATTGAATAGTTATATCTATATTCCCAGCTTTGCCCTATTTTTGATAAACTAAATATATAAAAGGCTTCCTGTTTTACACACACATTATCTAGAACCATTAAAAATCTCAAAATAGAAAATGTCATCTAAATAGTTTCAGTATTGTCTACACAGCAAAGAAAGTCCTTGAGAGTGAGATTTTGTCTTCTTTATTCATTTCAACATCTCTATCTCCTGAAGAGAGCTCACCACAGAA